>JACEGR010003926.1:0-95757 GCA_014170235.1 Listronotus bonariensis | reverse complement strand
GTCATTACAGGTAATTAAAATCAAGATGACGCGAAACGAATCGTTATTGCCCTCTTCAATAGGATCAAAGAATGACTGCAGTTTATAGGGTACACCTTTTTCTGTAAACATTTTTATGAGTTCTATGTTTGTTTGACGAATTTCCTTAACCTTAGCTTTAATTAAATCAATTTTTTCCAGTTAAGGGTTTTGTAGCCTTTTCAAATGCAGTGTTAATGATTTGCAATAACTCATCTTTCGAAATAGTGAAGTATTGCTTGTTACTGGTACTTTTATTATTTCTAGTTTCCATTGTGAGATATTTTTACTCAAGTGCATACAAATATTTAAACGCTGGCAACGTCGCAAATATATTTTTACAATCACAGCATCGTGTATTAAACTTCATCTGATACTGCCTCCATGCATGCAAATGTTTATATATAAAAAAACAAAAATTTAGGGATAATAAGCTAATGTTTCTGTACTTACTCAGTACAATAAACCACTAACAGTAAAATCGTTTAAGATTTGGTAAATAAATTGGAATTATTTTTCGTTTAATTGAAGGTTTTTGAAGAGCAATAACTTAACACAACCACCAAGGTGTCAAAGGAACCATTTTAATCCTTAAGAAAAATGGCTTTCGGTTATTGTTTTTTTATTTAGTAGGTTCTAGATCTTGCGCGCTGATTAAATGTTTTTATGGGCACAATGTTCGATCTCCTCTAGTTTTAGAGCTATAGGATAGGAAAATATATTGAAATATTTTATATAAAATATATCTTATGACCGTGGCATCGGAATTAATAAAATTGCATTTTTGACTATAAAAATCGAACAAACGGTAAGATTTTAATAATTTTTGCATTAAGAGTTTGATGATTAAGATCAAAAATATAAACACATTTAAGTCCCGTGAAAATATACAGGGTAGGAAACAAAAAAGGTCTTGAAGTGTCCTTTAACAATGCTATATAAGTTTACATTATTTACTTTAGCAAATAAAGAGATAGGTTTTATTAACTTGTTTAAATGTATACAAACCAAAATTAAAGGTACCATTACTAGCTATAGATCTATAGTCTTATCTACAAAAAGCGTATTATATTTAAAAAATAATATTTAAAAAAATATGTCAAAAATATGCGATTACTTTGGAAGCAAAATTTATTATTATTAAGAATTATACAGAGTGCTTAAAAAGAAATTTATATCAAACTTATGTTTCTTTTTTTGAATAAAACACTCTGTACACTAATTAATTTTTAGAATTTTAAATTAATATTAAAGTAGGTTTTATTAGCGATCTTAATACCTAAAATAAAAGGTTTTAAGATGTTTAAGATTTTTAAAAATTCATGACAAAAAAGTTTAATTTAAACGACCTTACTTAGGAAGGACTTTGTAAAAATGTTCCATTGCTAAAATATTAAATGTAACATAACCCTTAATTTTATTTTTTATAAGAAATTATAAAAGAAGTTTAAAAACTAATATTTATTATAGGCTACCTTTATATGGGTCGATGTTTTGATTTTAGAAATAAAAATAAGGTGGATCTCTAGAAAGACTTATAAGGCAATTACAAATTTTGCATTATTTACTCCATTACATTTTGACATTATAGATAGGATTATAGACAGCTCCTAATAAGGTAATAAAACGTATCTTTTATTTAAGCAGATAACATTAACTAAAAGTGGCACAGTAAAATTAAATATTTTGACGGTGCTATATGTATTTATATTTTTGGACTAAGACTGCATAATATTAATTTTAAAAATTAATTTAATTTAACCGTTAGTTCTGGTAAGTTTATTTTCGTTTAGATTTTATCATTGAAAATTTTATTTTTGAGAGTTTGTGCATTTTAGGCAACCTATTAATAATTTTATCCACTGCTACTATACAGTGTATCCCAAATTGGGCCTACGTGTGTTGGTAACTCGAGAATTTAATGGTTTTAAAATTACTACATTATTGGAGCACTCTTTTAAGAAAAAAATGATTTAAGTAAAAATATTTTTCCACCTTTATTTGTTTTTAAGATATTTACCCAAACTTTTTCATACAGACGCCATATTGCATTTTTCCTTTTTGAAAAGACCTCTTTAAGAGCTTTTCATTGATGTGCCACAAGTCTAGGTTTTCAGATTGCTTAAGCTCTACAAACGATAATTTTTGTTTATTTAATAGTAGGCTTAGACTAAACTGCGTAATGGCCACCCCGATTCATAAAAAACAAATGATACGCATCCCTAACCATAGGCATTTAATATTCTTAGTGATAAACGTTTTATCCCATGGATCTTTTGTGAGAGCGAAATATAAAAAAGTGATGCTTTTGCAAAAATTAATACTTCCTAATATTATTTTAACTTGATAATAATTAAACACAACTGTAAAACAAAAATGTATTAGTAAACAAGAAAATAAAATGACAGTGCACGTCTTTCTCCATTTTCCGCAAATTTTTCGCATTTTTAAACACCTTTCGGGTTACTCGGCGTAACGTGTTTCGGTTAATGGAAGCAAACACATCCCGTACCCTGTGTTTTAGTTTAAGCCTAGTTTTGGGGAAGAAAACTAGTACACTTTATTTTTGCGTGACCCCATAGGTAAAAATCAGGGAGTGTGATTAGAGGTTATGTTGTCATTAAAGGTATTTCTAAGAACCTCCATCACCTTCCTGGTGGAACTGTATTTGTAAGGGCTGGTTAAATCTGTTCTTGCAGGTGTAGCAAATACCTATCTCCATTCAGAGTTTCTTTAAAAATTAATGGTCCAATTAAACGGTTGTCTAAAACAGAAAACTAAATGTTTTGTCTAATTGTGAGACGTTAATTAAAGGTGCATTTTAAATTACCTTTCTTCTAAATTATGTGGGCTTTCTGTATCCTAGAAGTAATAATTATGCCTATAAAAAATTTCACATTTTGTATACCGGGTTATATCTGCCCAGAGAACCTTAAATTGAATATTGGGTATCTGTTGACATTTACTAATAATAAACCATTGACTAAAAAGTTGATTCGTCTATTGAAATCATTTCCCTAAAGACCCTGGACAATACGTGGTTAATATGGATGAAAACAGGGTGTTTTTAAAAACCTATGCACAGATGACTTAGAAATTGTTGTCTGTTCTTCCACTTTTCTAACCGATGTTGTGGGATCATCTCTAACGTTTTCCATTATAACCGCCTTTTTTGCTTCATTATATTTTTGTATAAGTTTTGGGATTCGGTTTCACAAAAGATCCATAGGATAACAAGTTCGTAACTAAGGATCTAAAATGTCTTTAGGTTGTTGCCGCTTAGGATATTGTTCTTTGTATTCAAGTGCTGCAGCTTTTGTATTTCTGTTAGATTTAAAATAAATGTTTAGCATATCCACTTTTTATCATTGGAATAATTAAAAGCCGTTATTGCAAATAACAACGCGGCGGCCATTACGTAGTCTTATTTAAGCCTAATATTAAAAATAAAAAAAAATATTTTTGTAAGCTTAATAAATCTAAAAACCTAGACTTGTGATACATCAATTAATAGCTCTTGAAGAGCTTTTTTCAAAAATGTAAACATCCAATATGGCGTCCGTATGAAAAAGTTTGGGTAAATATCTCAAAAACAAATAAAGTTAGAAAAATATTTTTACCCAAAATAAATTTTTTTAAAAGTGTTCCTATAATGTAGTAATCTTAAAAACGTAAAATTGGTAGTTTGCGAGCTACAGGTAAAAGTTTAAAATTTTGGTTTTTCTTAATTATCTCAAAAACCATAAAAGATCAATAAAATCTGAAAGCAGACCTAATTTTGCAATTAAATTGTCTAAAACTCTCCTTATTTAACCAACACTGTAGCAGCTCTCATGGTTCCCAAGTTACCAATACATGGAAGCCCAATTTGGGACACACTGTATTTTCTATTAAATTACTACACTGACAGTTTATGTAAGTTTTATTATCATGGAGAGTGGACATTTATTGTTATCTTGTGAAGCCGCAATTTTTTTCTTTGTTTTAAATATTATAAATATATAAATGTACAAAATAAAAAAGCTATCTACAATTTTAAGTTCTTACCTAAGTTAAATTTGTTTATTAATTTATTACTAATTTGCTGTAGTTTCGGCATATTACAGATTGAAATTTTGTATCTTTATTGAAATTATTAACTTTGTAGATGTGGCCTCTTCTCAAGCAGTAATGAAACTAATTTAAGGTATTTACTTTATTTTTGATGAAAATAAAGCAAGCATAAAAGTAAATACATACTTTAATATTAAATGGAGTGATACTTAGTAAACTAAGAGTAAATGATGGTGTCACATTAATTTAATTACCACTTTACAAAGTTATAGTCGTTTTATAAATTAGAAAATAAATAATATAGTTACTGTTTGGTATTATTTGTATCTAGTTATAAGAAATTATATAAAATATAATTACTACTGTGTTTTAACTATTTATTTGAAAAAAAAATAGGTAAATTAAAAAATGCCATTTTAAATATACTGTGTACCCATGGCAGCTGTTTGGTGTTTATAGGGACTATATTTTTAAAGAGTGTAGCGACAAATTTAAATTATTTTACTTACTTTATTTAATATTTTACTTATACATAAACAATATTAAATTAAAACACAAGACAAACAAAAAAACCCATTTTAAATCTAAAATGTTAGGACGGGTTTTTTCTCGGTGGTTTTTAAATTTGTTTATAAACATTATTAGAGGTTCTATAATTTAAGCTTGTAGCAGTTTTATTAAACAAAAACATAGGTCCATTTACGTGTTGGGCAGACTCTTTTTACAATTATAATTTTTTAGATTTTTTAAATTCATTAGAAACTTATATTGCCTATTAAATCAAATAGGTAGAACTCTAAATATATCCTACAAATTCATGTAATGACTAGTTTGTTTATAAATATATATGCCACGTAGATTCTGCAATGGGGCTGCTTTGGTTTTAGTCCATAAATATTTCACATTTAGGTAAACAGTGGCTAGTCGCTTATCACGAATTTATGCGATTACGCGCAGTAAACAAACCCATTGGTTATTGTTACATGCGCAATTAAATGGCATATGTAGTACTAGACTTATTATATTTGATAAATCAATCAATAATTTAAAAATCGAGAAGTAATAAAATCTCGGTATTAAAACATATAGCAAAAAAATGGGCGGTATATATTTATATAATAATTTGTTTTTTTGCGTTTCTGTACGGATATAAATTAGGTAGTAATAAAAAAAAATATATCATAGACCAAAAGTTTTAGAAAACATAATATTTTAATAATCCATAATAAAATACAATCAATTACCGACATTCTAATAAATTAATGATCCAAATTAATACTTACTTTTAGTAGTAATGTTTGAATTTTCACAGAAGAAAAAATATACCCACCTGCATCCAAAACGTTTTTCGATGACTGAATAATTAAAAGCGGATTCGCGGAGTGCAAAATGTTTGAATTAAGTGATAGACATCGGATCAATTAGAGGTTGCATTTAAAAATTTTAATGGTAAACATCGTTACTGGCTGGGCGGGGCTTCCCAGACCTCCCCTACAATAAATAATGTAAACGCTTTTATTAATACTTGTAAATACCTATTACCGGTAAAAAGTCAAAGGATAAAAAATATACATATTAAGTTGTAGATATTTAAAACAGTTAGAGTGGCGAATCAGGTGATAATATTTCATTAGTTATGTAACATTGTAAAAACTCATAAAATACACTACATAAGTTGATACACCTATTTTACTTTTTTTTTATTACCTATTTTTATCAAATAAGGCAACAATTGGCGTAAAGTGTATTTGACGTTTTTGATGTAACTGTATTTTTAAACAAATATTTTTTTATCTTTGTGACATCTTACGAAGGCTTATGCCCAAATACCATTGTACCGTAAGTGCCGGGTTATTGGATGTATAACCCATTTTTAACCCTGTTCCGTCAACGTTATCTAAGTACTGAAACATGCAGTTTTTGTATTTCACAGCACCTTTAAGACAACGCGATAGTGCCACCACGGACAATATTTTTCATAGAATGTCCAGTTACTTTTCTGTACTAATTTTTACGAATTTCGGTTGGATCGTTTTTGAGATAATTGAACATACCTAGTCGTTTTTGTATTCAAGCTTGATGCCATATCTCCGAAATTGACAGGAGTAAAAAAACTATAATATCAGGACATCTTAAGGGTAATATAAGCAATTGATTGTAGCATTCACTTTTACTGAATTTGTTAGCTATCGAATGCTACATATATTTTCAAATACTACATATGGGTTTGAATAGTTTGAATAAATATTTTGTTTTTCCTTTAGATATTTAATGTATAATAGATGTAATAATAAGTTAATACCTACTTGCCTCAGTATAAATAAGTAAAAACAAAAAGCAGACGGTCTAAGGGTTTTGTTATTTTTCATTCAATATTGTTTTGGTTATTGGTTAAGTAATTTCTGTGTTCCGATACCCTTGTTAACAATACATCTGGATTGTATGTTTAGTCATAGTTTTTATTAAATAGGGCTCCAAGAAGTTCTTTTCTGCGATTTCATGTTAAAAATGTAAACAAACTTATGATTATCTTAGCTTTCAGAATTGAGGTTATATTGTTCCGTCTTTCTAATTCAATTGTCTCTTTATTGTCTGGCAATTGCCGTGTAGCAACGCCATTAAGAAAGAAGTATTGAATATTTTACTAAAAATCCTCTCGAATGTCGTTGAGACACTTGTTGAATGACAGGGTCTTTTTCTGCCCGGCTCTAAAGCGGCGAGGAAGTCACTGGCAGTCCTTTTCTTTTTTTTGCCCAAAACCCCTAAGTGATTTGAAGAAGGGTTGGACGTTTTAGAAGAGTGATTTTAATTCCTTATGGATCTGTAAAAAAAAGGATTGGGATTCACCTTTTACGCCGTGGAATTTGGTTATTTTTTATCATCAATGAGACAGTTTCACCAATGAGGGTTTATTTAAGTTTCCAGTTTAAGTTTCCAGTTTAAATCTCAAGTTTAAATAAGAGGGTTTTTCTTCAATTGATAATTTTTTTACCAACCAATGGGTGTTGGTTTTGGACGTTTTCTTCAGTCGATTTTTGATGTATGCTGACCGTTTTTATTTAAATTAATCCTTGCTGGTTTGGTCCAGAGCTGTATATAGTTGTACATAAGCAGAGATGAGATATCCAGGAAGTCAACTTTAGTTTCGAGAGAACAAGACAACGAGGGATAACCGATCAGGCCAGATTTTTACATTACTATAATATTGTTTATAATTAACATACCTATTTTCTTAAATAACTATTTCAAATTCTTTTATTAATAAAAAAAGGAGAGAGACTCTCAATTTACATTATAAACATAAATTTTAACAACTTTTGTGATGCCTTCTCGGTAATTTCTTTATTTCACTCTATAAAAGTCTCCCATGCGCCAAGGTTCTAGAACACTTCGCTAGTAGGGACCCCCTTTTAATTAAAGCTAATTTTAAACTTGAAATTGCCAAGAGTGGCTAGGTACTTTTATTTTTTTATTCCTTTTTATAACCCCGTGTAAAACGTTCTCATATTTTTTATTGTACAAAATTAAGTATAAATAACTATTTTTAATTTATTTAAAAACCTATACAGGGTTTTATTGAAATAAATAATTTAGTGGTTTTGGATAACCCCTTTTGTTTTATTCCTAACCAGGTGCTTCCAATTTCTTTTAAAATACCAACTATGTTTACTACTTAAGTGTTTCCTAGATGTACACTGAGTATTCCCTCTAAATAATAAATCTAGGTGGCGCCCAATATTTTTTAAAAAACAAGAATAAAGGATATACAATCGATCCGGAGTGGTCGACTTACCCCGCCGCCGACACAAGAGCTGCCGTTCGCACAGTGAAAGAGCTACCATAAAAAGGTACGCCACACAAAATGCCGCCCAACGTGACGCCCTAAAGCGTGGGGCTTTGTATATCCTTTTTTATATAAATTTTCTATTTTTTTCATAAAATTGAAAGCACTGGTTTGGTAATAAGTACTACAGGGTGTTAATTTAAATTTAAAGTCTTTCTTTACTTTTGTTTGCATTAAGTAATATTTAGCTAAATATTTTTAATTAAATTCAAATCTCTGCTTATACTTTCGTAACCTAATTTTTTTATTTATTGATATTTTTTATCGAATAACTAAGAGTTGGCAAATTTTTATACGAAACCCTCATTGGTTAAAATTTTATTGGTCAATATCCATTTTTAGTATTTTTTGAATTCTTAGTGCAAGGATTTGGTATTTTTATAGTATCGTAAAGAAGCTAGTTGAGATAGATTACTTTATAGTTTCGCTTAAACATTTTTGTATAGGTACGGTCTAATTATTATTACTTATATGGTAACATTGTTTTTCTGCATCTACATTTAATTAGCTTTGGCCAGTCATTTAAAGAATTTTGTTGATAAATAAGTTTGACAATTTTCACAAGATTTTGTTTTTTTGGTGAATTTCTACTAGATTTTCTTTCTCTTAAACTTAGGCAAAGTTGTGAATGATATAGGCCTTTATAATTTTTTTATGAGACAGTCACTACCATTTCAAATTTTTTACATTTGATAAAAAAAAATTTCAAGTTTTATACAGGGTGTTTTACACTTTATTTTTTTGCTATTGTTTATGCAGTGACTTGAATTCTTTTATGGTAATTTTTTTATCAGCATATAGTATGGTGTTGAATATATACAGGTTGGATTTTTTTAATTTCTGAATTAAATTAAATTCATTATACCAAGTGAAACAAATATTTTGATTCCATACTTGCATTTTTAGGATTTTTTTATTCATTTGAAACTTGTTAGTGTCAGATATATACAAGGTGACACAAATATTTTGATTCAATACTTGCACTTTTTAAGATTTTTTTTATTTATTTGAAACTTGTTAGTGTCATATATATAAATACAGGGTGGCAAAAATATTTTGTTTCCATAATTTAATATTTTTTTAAATTTTTAATTTAATTGATTTTTGGCTGTTGTTTCCCACAATTTAAAATATTTTAATTTTTCATTTTAATTCTTTGAAAATTTAATTTTTTCTGAAATTTAGTTATAAAGTTATTATCATTTGTCATTATGGACGTATATGATTTTCAACCAAATCATTTATTAGAGGCCGAACTTGACTACGAACTTAAAATTCGTCTAGTTACTTCAAACCGGTTAGTTGCAGACAAGCGTAAAATATTTTCACGTCTTTTAAAAGAAGAACGGTCGAAACCGGGAAAAAATATAAATTTAACTCTTTGCACTCTAGTTTTTGCAGAAGAAAAGGTTGCCATCGAGCGTAGTATTGCTTCTATTGAAAGAGTGATAGATTATTTTGACGGAAATGCAAATGATTCAGCTTTTGCTAGAATCAAATCGCGTTTAGCTCATGTAATCGGTCGTGTAAAAGAATTCCTCTACCTGCAGATGAAACCGAAGCTGCTAAAATTTTTCTTATGCGCAAGAAACAACCGCGACTTGTTTGCTGTTAGAGTCAAATCTTTTTGACAAGGTCACACCTGGCCAAGAGCCTGAACCTTTGACAACCGCCGTCCCTGTCATTAATGTAGCTGCACCGATTGTACACTGTGCAACGCGTAACTTACCAATTAGCGAATGGCAAGTCAGCTTTAATGGCGAGTCTAAAAAACTTTATCCTTTTTTAGAAAGATTAACAGAATTGGCGCAGGCGCGTAATGTTTCAAATCAAGATTTATTTAATTCTGCTGCGGAATTCTTTGTCGGTGACGCGTTCGTGTGGTACCGAAGTGTTAAAACTTCAGTACAAGATTGGGATTCTTTAGTAGCTCGATTAAAGAAAGATTTTTACATGATGACATTGATGATGAACTGTGGGAACAGATTAAGAAAAGGAAACAAAAGAAAAATGAATCAACAGTAGTTTTTATAGCTCATTTACAGGCTCTTTTTGCTAGATTATCCCGACCTCCTGTAGAAGTTTCTAAAATTAAACATATTAAAGGAAATCTTTTGCCAGAATTTATTAGTCGTTTAGCCTTATGTAATATTAATACAGTTGCTGAACTTTCTGATTTGTGTCGAAAGCTGAAAGAAGCTGATTATCTTAAGGATAAGAGTAGACCAAAAGAGGAAGTTTCCAGTTTTGAGCAAAATAACAATTCTTTTAATAAATTTCGCAACTCAGGTGGAAATCGGAATAATAATAGCAATAAATCTCGTAAAGTTAATAATCAGTCATCTCAAAGTAATTTACCACATTCTTCTCCGTCTGGTTTCCAAAATAGAAATAGTAATCAAAATGTTTCTTTAGCTAAAAATAAAGATAATAAACCTAAACCTTCATTAGTCTGTTGGAATTGTAAATTAGCTAATCATACTTATTTAAACTGTAAAGCTCCGAGGAGTATGTTTTGTTTTAAGTGCGGGGAGGCAAATGTCAAAACTTCAACATGCCCTAAGTGTTCAAAAAACTAATAAGGGAGGTGTCTCCTAGAGGCAGACTCACTTTTCCCTTAAGGACCGCCTCTTCTAATTTTAATAAACCTTCTAAAAATTCTTTTAATTCTAAAACTTTTTATAAAAATCCTTCTCATTTAAATTCTTTAAGTTCAATTCAAGATTCACTTAAGAAAAATTATTTTAACCAGACAGATTGGAAAATTTGGCTTAAAAGAGTTTCTGAGTTTATGAGTTCAAATAAAAATTCTTTATTTTCTGATAAAAATCAAGTTTTACCTTTATTTGTAAATAAACACTTAGATAATAGACCGTATATAAATGTTAAGTTAATGGAAATTAATATTACTGTCTTATTGGATTCTGGTGCTACTTCTTCTGTAGTAGGTTCAAGAGGAGTAGAAATTTTAGGTCAATTAGGTCTTAAGATTTTTCCGGCTAAGATTAGAAATATTTGTACTGCTGATGGTAAGCAACAGTATGTCAAGGGTATGGTTGACTTGCCACTTGTTGTTGACAATTGTTGTCAAGTTATTAATGCGCTGGTGGTACCGTCTTTACCACAGCCTTTTATATTGGGTGTGATTTTGCGAAAAAATTTGGGATTTTAATCAATTTTCGAAATAATTCATGGCACGTGCAGACTAGGTGTAATAAGTCTGAATTAAATGTTTTAGATAATACTTCAGGCAATTCGTTTATTGAATCTTTTCCTTGTTTAAATTCTCTGGATGACCTCTCTCGAAAAGATCATTTACAGGCAGAAAAGGTGATAGCTTCTTTTGAAGAAATTAATAGTGAAGACAGGTTGGGTCGCACAAATAAAATCACATTGACCATCGATACAGGTGATGCTTCTCCATTTAAGAAAAGACCTTTTCCAATGTCTCCGTATATGTCAAAAATTTTTAATGAAGAGCTAGATGAGATGCTAAAGTTAGGCGTTGTCGAACCAAGTCAAAGCGCGTGGTGCTCACCGGTCTTGTTGGTTAAAAAACCAAGTGGAGAATACAGATTGTGCTTCGATGGACGCCCGCTTAAGTAAACAGGATAGTTATCCCATGCCAAATATAGATCGAATTCTTACTTCACTTCGTCATGCTAAGTATATTTTTTTAATTGACCTTCGTAAAGCTTTTTGGCAAATTCCGTTAGATGAATCGTCTAAGGAAAAACAGCTTTCACAGTTGTTGGTAGAGGCCTTTTTCAATTTGTTACGATGCCTTTTGGTCTTAAGAATGCTGCGCAGACTCAGCAACGTTTGGTTGTCGCAATTTTTGGTCCTCGTTATGAGCCAAATATATTTACATATTTGGATGACATTTTAGTAGTTTCAGAAGATTTTGATTATCATCTTCGGTTGTTGTCAGAAGTTAAAGAGAAACTCAAAGAAGCTGGTTTGACAATTAATTTAAAAAGTGCGATTTTTTCAAAACAACTTTAAAATTTTTAGGCTATGTTGTGGGTTCGAATTCTTTACGTACTGACCCTGAAAAGGTATCCGCAATGGTTAATTACCTAAGGCCCAGAACTACTACCGAGATTAAACGTTTCGTTGGTCTTTGTTCTTGGTATAGGAGGTTTATAAAGGATTTTTCAACATTGAGGTCTCCGATCAACGATCTTTTAAAAGGTAGAAAAAGGGGCAACCAATTCAGTGGAATAGTGCTGCAGAGGATTCGTTCATCAAAATCAAACAACTTTTAGTTTCAGCTCCTATTTTGTCTCAACCAGATTTCTCTCAGCGTTTCTATATTCAAAGTGATGCTAGCCAAACTGGTCTTGGCGGAATCTTAACTCAGGTAATTGATGGTGAAGAGAGAGTCATTGCTTATGCAAGTAGATCATTATCCAGGGCAGAGCGTAATTACTCTGTGACTGAGCGCGAATGTCTTGGGGTTCTGTTTAATATTGAAAAGTTTCGTGGTTTTATTGAAGGGGCTCATTTTACTGTCATTACTGATCACTATAGTTTATTGTGGCTCAATTCACTTCAAAATCCAAGTGGAAAGTTAGCACGTTGGGCTGTTCGACTTAGACAGCATAATTTTGACATACAACATAGGAAGGGAGATCAACTGAAAGTCGCAGATGCTCTATCACGAATTCCAAATCCAGAGGATCCTAAAGATTCTAGAGGTAGTGCTGATGAAGAGGTAGTTGTTGGTACGTTGGACGTAGACCGTATTGATGAATCGTGGTATGATAACTTACGTCAGAAAATTTTAGATTCACCTGATAATTACCCACAATGAAAAGTTGAAAATGACTTTGTTTTTAAGTTTCTTCCGAATTGTTTGCCTATAAAAGTTAATATTCCGGAGTGGAAGTATTTGGTTCCTAAACCTCAACGAGTTAAGATCATCGATTCTTGTCACAGCCCTCCAAGTTGTGGTCACTTTGGTTTTTATAAAACTTTTCATCGGTTGCAAGAACGATATTATTGGCCCAAGATGCGTCAAGATGTCTTAAGGTTCGTGAAGAGTTGTGAAACTTGTGGAGCTCAAAAGGCACCAAATAGCTCTCCTATGGGATATATGGGTAAGGAAAAATCTGTTAGTTATCCTTTCCAGGTCATAGCTGTAGATCTGATTGGTCCTCTTCCTCGTTCAAAGAAAGGGAACAAATGGCTTTTGGTTGTGGCATGTTGGTTCACAAAATATACCTTGTTATTTCCTTTAAGAAGTTCTAAGACACGTTACCTTAAGGATATTTTAGAAGATAAAGTTTTTATGTTCATGGTCCACCATCTATTTTGATATGTGATAATGGTACACAGTTCACTTCTAAAACTTTCAAAAATTTAAGTATCACTTATGATTTCAATATTCGATTTAATCCGGTATACTCACCCCAATGTAATTTTGTTGAGAGGAATAATAGGACTATTGGTACGGCAATTCGTAGTTACATTGACACTCATGACAATTGGGATAAACACATAGCTAAAATTCAACAAGCCATTAATACGTCAAAGCATGAGGTCACAGGTTTTACTCCTGCATTTTTAGTGTATGGTAGACATATTCCGTTGTCTGGAAATTATTATAAAGATTTGAATTTAGACGTCAGAGTAGACGATGAAATAGTTCCAGGTGATAGAGATGGCTATGCTGCTAATTTGCAGGGCTTAAAAGATATTTTTGTTGATGTCAGGAATAGGATCCATAAGGCTTATAAGCGTAATTCTCGCCAATACAATCTTAGAAAACGAGATATTTCTTTTAATGTGGGCGATCATGTATGGCGCCGAAATAAAATCCTCTCTAGTGCTGAAGATAAATTTACCTCTAAATTAGTTCCCAAATATGTTCATTGTGTAGTTCGTAAGAAACTTTCTAATCTTGTTTATGATTTAGATAATGTGGACGGTTCCAAAGCTGGAAAGTGGCACATTAAAGACCTAAAACCTTTTAATTCTCCTACATTAGACTCTTCTGATTCTGATCTTTCAGAAGAAGAGTAATTTTATCGTATTTTCAGTATTTAGTTGCAAAATTAGGAGTATAGCTCCATATCTATCATTTTTATGATAATTATTTCGTTTCCATTTTGGAGAGTGGCCATATCCAAAGTGTATTTCTTTTATAAAGTTTCCATTTTTATAGTTTTTGACTCAACATACCAAAGGTGGTTGTTTGAGTAGTTTAGAGTTTTCTTTATGGAAGAATAGTATTGGTATTTGGCAACTTATTTATTAACTATATAGTTCTTTTCCAAAACAGTTTTTTAGAAAAAATATTTAGAGATATCTTTTACAGTTTTAAAATAATACTAATAAATACTGTATTAAAGTTAAAGTTTATAGTTTTTGCTTGTTGAAGCATATTTTGGTTAATACTTTAAGGTTAAGATATACAGTTTTTCTTGCTTTTTGAAGCATATTTAGGATATTCCGTTATTGCAGTTACTTTATTTTTTTGGCAAGTTTAATTATACTTTGCATTTTGTTTGTGGTTAACAGACGCTGGGGACTGATGCAAATCGTTGCATGCACGTTCACTCCCGTGTGGGTGACAGCAGTTTGCATGGCTGGCGATGGCGATAAGTGTTCTGCTGAGGCGAAAGCCAAGTCGGTGTCTAAGCCCAGGCGGTTGCCTGATTTTTTGTTTTTGATTTTTGGCGAAGCTTAGACTTAATGTTGGTCGCCGGCGCGAGTATAGAGCGAGTTTTGCCCAGGATGGATTTGAATGTCCGAGTCGCTGTGTAAACAGATTCTGGTCTGTTTGCCAAAATTTGTTAAGCCCAAACCAAGTTCAGTAAAACTTCGCAGTTATACTTTTTTTTGCCTTGTGAGGCGATTGAACTTTATGTTCAATCATTTTGATTTTTTTGTTCACCAACAATCCTTGTAAATATTTAGGAGAGTCTTTGGAAACACTGTCTGGTGCGTGTAGGTGAAAGGTTCTTTGGGATTCGCAAATGCAGGTAACAACTTCAAGTCGTTGCATTGCACGTTCACTCCCGTGTGGGTGACAGCAGTTTGCATGGCTGGCGATGGCAATAAGTGTTCTGCTGAGGTGAAAGCCAAGTCGGTGTCTAAGCCCAGGCGGTTGCCTGATTTTTTGTTTTTGATTTTTGGCGAGGTTTAGACTTAATGTGGGTCGCCGGCGCGAGTATAGAGCGAGTTTTGCCAAGGATTGATTTGAATGTCCGAGTCGCTGTGCAAACAGATTTTGATCTGTCCGCCAAAATTTGTCAAGCCCAAAAACCAGGTTCGATTAGACCTTGCAGTTGTTTTTTTGCCTTGTGAGGCGACTGAACTTTATGTTCAAATTTTTTGATTTTTTTGTGTTCACCAAACACTCGTTGTAGATAGATATTTGGAGGAGTCTTTGAGAAGACTGTTCAGTGTTTGTAGGTGAATGTTCTATTTGGAATTCTATTTAGAAATGGAATTTATTATAAATTTTTAAAATTGACCATGTTGTCTATGGTAAATATATTTAATACAGTTATAGGAATTTTCATTTTCAATGTTTTATTTTGAGACTTATATATATTTATTTTTTTAATTTCAATTTAAAGTCTAAATTGTAACCTGATCTTGTTGGCTTTTCTTTAGTAAAATAAAATTTTGCTTTATTTAATTTTGGAGTTGATTGGACGAGCTTTTAACCGATTGTGACTTTTACCGAAGATGACTTTTCTTTTTCCCTACTTTGAGTGTTTTACCGATGGTGCCTTCCGCAAAGGACGAGTGATACGCGTAGATATCAACCCAGTCATACTTCCCAAAATTATTGATGAGGATTCTTCCAAAATTATAATCGAAATTCTTCCAAAGTTTTTTTATTGGTCTCCAGGATTATTTTAAAGATGCTTTTAAGATTGTTTTCAAAATTGATTCCAGTATAATTCTGAAATTATAATTAAAATTAAGTTATAAATTTATTTAAATATCCTATCAGGATGGTCTATTTTTTTCGGAGAGGGGTAAATGTAGCATTCACTTTTACTGAATTTGTTAGCTATCGAATGCTACATATATTTTCAAATACTACATATGGGTTTGAATAGTTTGAATAAATATTTTGTTTTTCCTTTAGATATTTAATGTATAATAGATGTAATAATAAGTTATTACCTACTTGCCTCAGTATAAATAAGTAAAAACAAAAAGCAGACGGTCTAAGGGTTTTGTTATTTTTCATTCAATATTGTTTTGGTTATTGGTTAAGTAATTTCTGTGTTCCGATACCCTTGTTAACAATACATCTGGATTGTATGTTTAGTCATAGTTTTTCTTAAATAGGGCTCCAAGAAGTTCTTTTCTGCGTATTCATGTCAAAAATGTAAACAAACTTATGATTATCTTAGCTTTAAGATTTAAGGTTATATTGTTCCGTCTTTCTAATTCAATTGTCTCTCTATTGTCTGGCAATTGCCGTGTAGCAACGCCATTAAGAAAGAAGTATTGAATATTTTACTTAAAAATCTAACCCATTTGCCCTAATGTCAAAATTTTGAACTTTCAAGGTCCTCTCGAATGTCGTTGAGACACTTGTTGAATGACAGGGTCTTTTCCTGACAGGCTCTAAAGCGGCGAGGGAGTCACTGGCAGTCCTTTTCTTTCTTTTTTTTTTTTGCCCAAAACCCCTAAGTGATTTGAAGAAGGGTTGGACGTTTTAGAAGGGTGATTTTAATTCCTTATGGATCTGTAAAAAAAGGATTTGGATTCACCTTTTACGCCGTGGAATTTGGTTATTTTTTTATCATCAATGAGACAGTTTCACCAATGAGGGTTTATTTAAGTTTCCAGTTTAAGTTTCCAGTTTAAATCTCAAGTTTAAATATGAGGTTTTTTCTTCAATTGATAAATTTTTTTACCAACCAATGGGTGTTGGTTTTGGACGTTTTCTTCAGTCGATTTTTGATGTATGCTGACCGTTTTTATTTAAATTAATCCTTGCTGGTTTGGTCCAGAGCTGTATATAGTTGTACATAAGCAGAGATGAGATATCCAGGAAGTCAACTTTAGTTTCGAGAGAACAAGACAACGAGGGATAACCGCCCAGGCCAGATTTTTACATTACTATAATATTGTTTATAATTAACATACCTATTTTCTTAAATAACTATTTCAAATTCTTTTATTAATAAAAAAGAAGACTCTCAATTTACAATATAAACATAAATTTTAACAACTTTTGTGATGCCTTCCCGGTAATTTCTTTATTTCACTCTATAAAAGTCTCCCATGCGCCAAGGTTCTAGAACACTTCGCTAGTAGGGACCCCTTTAATTAAAGCTAACTTGAAATTGCCAAGAGTGGCTAGGTACTTTTATTTTTTTATTCCTTTTTATAACCTCGTGTAAAACGTTCTCATATTTTTTATTGTACAAAATTAAGTATAAATAACTATTTTTAATTTATTTAAAAACCTATACAGGGTTTTATTGAAATAAATAATTTAGTGGTTTTGGATAACCCCTTTTGTTTTATTCCTAACCAGGTGCTTCCAATTTCTTTTAAAATACCAACTATGTTTACTACTTAAGTGTTTCCTAGATGTACACTGAGTATTCCCTCTAAATAATAAATCTAGGTGGCGCCCAATATTTTTTAAAAAACAAGAATAAAGGATATACAATCGATCCGGAGAGGTCGACTTACCCCGCCTCCGACACAAGAGCTGCCGTTCGCACAGTGAAAGAGCTACCATAAAAGGTACGCCACATGATTACAACAATAAAAAGTGGGGTAATCTATTTAACATCTTAAAATTCTCTAACCTAGAAAGAAAATTTTAAACTTGGCAACCCTGCAAATATAATTTTTATATTTTTCATTATTGACTCGGCGATGCACGCTGCATTATAGGATGTTTGAGGAAATTTTGGACAAAATTAGATAAATCAAGAAATATGAGTCGTAGATATTTGATTTTTGCACAAAAATGTAGCTGATGTAATTATCTATCCCAGAGAAATAGTGTTCAAATAAGAGTCATAAGGGCATTGTGGTTATGTTTAATTAAAATCTGCCCTTTTTATTAATTTTTTTATTTTGCTCTACAAGCCTCAAAACACGTACAAAATATTACAAATGTTATTAAATCGAAAGCTGGCTTCAAAATTTTTTAAACATCTATAGATTTTTTTTTAACGCTTTTTAGTCCCCCAGTTAGGGGTTAAAACTAGAGTGGTTATCAAAATTGTTTAAATATACAGGGTGTTACAAAATGTTGTAAAAAAATTAAAGGCAGGTTCTACTATTAAAAATATGAAAAAAGTTTATATAAACATGGGTCCGCAAATTTGTCGTTCTCAAGATACAGGGTGTTACTCTTGTAAAAGATTCTTTTTATATGTATCTTAAATATATTTTATCCAATTTTGCTTTAATTTGACACTGGTATTTATGGAATTTAGAAGGTTATTTTTGTAACTTTATTACGTTTTCAAGTCCAGTGGCGTTTCGAGCAGCAAGTGATGGAATATTTCTAATAAATAAATGGTACGCCACTGACAACCTTTTTCGTTTCTTATTTTTTTTTCGTTTGTTGTTTAGTTTATGAGAAAAAATAAAATCCACTTAGTTGTCTATTTTTATACCCTAAAGAAAGGCATTGCGGAAGCAAAATATTAATAATGTTTGCACAAATTATTAGTAAAATAGCAATTTATTTTTAATTTACCCCAACAAAATACAATACCACGGCATTCTAACCTATGGAAAAAATATCGGTCTTAATACTAAATAAATTAAATTAAACTAATTTCTTAACCTAAAAGAACAGGAATTTTAGTTAAAATTGTTAGACTGAATATAAACCTTACTTAAATAAGTATTTATTTTTGTCGTTACATAATTGTTAACAAAAAATAATAATACCTAATTTTTAAAAGAGAACGTTGCCGCAATTCTTTTTTATGGTCTAAAAATTTGAAATTAAGTGAATTTTGTGTTTTTTCTTTTAAACTAAACAACATACAAAAAAAAATTAAAAAAACTTAAGCTGTATTTTTATTTGTTTAACCTAAAAAAGCACAAAACTGTAACACGCATTTACATAGTCATTGGCGTACCATTTTTTTGTTAGAAATATTCCTTCAGTTGCTGCTCGGGACGCCACTGAACTTGGAGACGTAATTAAGTTAGTGATAAATTATTAGACATATTTAAATAATTAAATTAGGTTTAACACACTGTATCTTGAGAACGAGGAATTTGCGGATCCATGTTTATATAAAACGTTCGAAGGTTTTTAAAGCCAACTTTCGGTTTGATATCATTTTTGTAATATTTTGTACGTGTTTTGATGCTTGCAGAGCAACATAGGACTTTTTTTATTTGGAAATGTCACATTTTAGTTAAACATAACGACAGTGCCCTTATGACTTTTTGTTAGAGACTATTTTTCTAGAATAAATAATTGTAATAGCTACATTTTCGTGCAAAAATAAAAATCTAGGACTCATAGTTCTTGAGATATAGAATTTTGTCCAAAATTTTCTTTAACATCCTATAGTGCGCCGTTTGTTTACTTAATAATTTTGTTTTGATAACTTTTTGTAAAATAATTTTTTATCAATAAAATCTATTTTCGGTTTTTCGTATTCTTCTGAATAAATAAATCAATCCCTGTTATTGATTCTTAAGGCCGTGGCGGCCATTTTAGAAGTATTTGAGTCAGAGTCCAACTCACTTGAAAATGTTTTTGACGTTTCTTCACAGTTATCAGATTTGTCATTATTTGGGGTTAAGAGGCCTTACCCCTAGTGGTAAGGAGAAATGCCGACTGCCTCCGGTTAACTACGGTTAACCCGGAAGTTTGTTCACCTCCTCAATAGAGTTGGTCTTGAAGTTAAATGATGAAGATGTGCCATTAAGGGTGGATGGTATATGCGAAGCAACTTGTGCTTTAGATAAAATATTTAAAAGTGCTTTAGAACATTCTATTCAGTGATTGTAAACAAATTGAAATTATTATTTAAAAATGGACAAATCGGCACAAGAAAAATGAAAATACAAGAAAGTCTGCTTTTAAGGGGAAAAGGGACAGTCCTTACGTCTTATTACGAGTTTTTTCAATTCAAAAACTTATACTTAAATTTAAATCTAAATTAACAAACTGAAAACGTAAAGTATAAACAATTAAACACTAAATATTCAATAAACATCATGGTTTAAAAATTTAATGTCTTTTTATTTAAAATTGTTTCCTCAACGATTTGTTATTATTTTTATTTTTACCTTTCTTTTTGAAAAGTAAAAAGTTTTAAAAGCTAAAAATACTCTAAACAAAAATTAAAAGATTCTTAAAATACGAAGCTATACGTACTCAAAAGCAACTAAACCAAAGAAAAGCAATTCCAAAACTTAATATATATATATATATATATATATATATATATATATATATATATATATATATATATTTTACGTCTCCCCATATAATTTGTTTTTTGATCTTGTTAAAAAAATATATTCATTTTTGGTCACATATTGCCTCTTCATAGAACACCTACTTTTTTGAAACCAGGCAATATACAAGCCTTTTAAAGTTAGGTCTTTTGTACGTCCGTCTTTGAATAATTTTTTTATTATTTAGTCTTTACTGCTTCCGGCATCATTGCCAAATCAGACAATTTTTATTTGATGAAAGAATTTTAAAATGCAAAGTATTTTGACTCCATATTCCGTATACCAGTGGATTACAACTTCTACATGGTAGCTCGTAATGTGAATTTACGATATTAGTTACAAAAATATTTTTTTATGTTATTGTCACAACTACTGGAATAGCTTATTAAAAGTAATATTTCTTTCTTTATATTTAGAAGTTGAAAGCCGATTGGGAGATTTATAACTTTCACTTTATACGTATTTTTGACAATGAAAAAATCGTTCATTATCGACTTATAAGATTCATATCATTATTAATAAATTATCGATACTTGTAATATGATAGCTATTCTAAAAAAATAAATCAGTTAAACTATTTTTAATATTAGTTGACATGATAAAAAGTGTATTTTACTGCCGAGTTAGTTTTCGCCTTTTTAATTCAGATTTTAAGATTCCTAAACCCATCTGTAAGACCGACTTGGAAATCAAACGCAGAGCGATGCAGATATCTCTTTTACTGGACCTTAATTTATTATTGTTGAGAGTAAAGTGATAAGTTCAGGGCCAGTCCAGTTAGACCGTACAGGGAGGCATACGTGCGGAACCACAAATTTCTCTGTTGGGAGCTGCAAGTGGAGGAATTATACTGGACAATTCTTAGGAGCAGAAGACATGGAAGTACCAATAAAAACGTGAAAAATTTCCTACAGCTCGACGAAAGGCAAGAAAAGGTAGCCTATCTGTGAGCAAAGGATCGTTAATAAGGCGAAACGCTCTTCTTTGAATGAAAGCAAGTATTTAAGTATTTTAAGCAAGTATTGTGGGGGACGCCATCCCCCAGATATGAGAACAATATTCCAGACGGGGTCGGATTTGAGATACATACAAAGTGTATAAATTGGAAGGGGAAAAATACTTTTTGCTTAAAAGAGAAATCCAAGCTCTTTGAAGCTGCCGTGAGTATAGGTATAATGTGTTTATGCCAGTTAAGTTTATTCCCAAATGGTACGCCCACAAGAATAAATGTGTCTTTGCTCTGCAGAACTTGGCCGTTGGAACATGGAACATAATCGTGTTTCGGATGCATTAAACTAGACGAGATTTTTGGCTCCCAAATCCAGTATTAGATTAAGGTCCTGTGAAAGATATATCTGCATCGCCCTGCGTTTGACATCCAAGTCAGGCTTAGAGATTGGTTTGGGAATATGAAACCTGCAGGGTAGGGTACTATTGTCAACAAAAGTATGACTATAACATAACATAACTATTGAGGCATAAGTGTGGCACTACGTTTCTCCGTGTTGGGTGCTGGAAGAAGAGGAATTATACTGACTAATACCTCGAAGCCCTGAAATACTAATAGAAAGTGATAGATCTCTTATAGTAGGGCGATGGACAAGACGGAAAAGCTTTTCTGTAAGCAAATAATTAATAAAGTGAAGAACTTTTCTCTAAGGGACACCTAAAATTTTTTATTTAACTTTTCTCAATTCTTTGTAAAAACTAAAAAAGGAGAATAAAAAAAAGATACCTATTTATTATTTTCTAAATTTTGTTCTTATATCTAAGGTTTTCCGACAACATAATTTTATTTAAAGACGAGCTGTCCGGCTTATTAATAATCCTTTGCTTACAAAAATACTCCATTCTCTTGCTTATCGTCGGACTGCAGGGAATGTGTCGCTTTTGGTAAGTACTTTCACGGCTTCTGCTTTAAGAAATAATTCTGTATAATTCCTTATCTTGCGGTTCCCAACAAAGAAACTCGTACCACCCTATACATTGCCTCCATTAATACCCTCCATTGCTTACTTCTGCCATTGGCAATATACATGGCGAGTTATAACAAAAAATATGGAAACTGACCAAGAGTAAAGTTCCAGTATTTTTAAAATTAGAACAAGATTGTATAAGTAAATGTTGTAAAGAATTAAAATTTGTATAAAAATTTAAAGTTAAAGCATTAAAGTAAAAAAAAATAATAATTTTGTCATTTCCTTACATGTTAGGAGGCATTAACACCTAAATACTCGACACAAGATAGCGAATTTTATAAAAAATATTTAAGTTTTTTTTTAATTATTCGTCCCTTTGCCAAGTTAAAGTTTTAATACATAAAGAAAAGAAATAAATAAATTTTTCTGTACTTTTGTGCTTCAACTTTAAATTTCGACATAAAATTCAATTTTCTTTAATACTTTTAAAATTTTGCTCTATTTTTAAAAATAAATGTACCTAACTTTTAAACATTTTTTTATATTTTTAGTTTAGGGCTGTATAATCCAAATTGGAGTAATATTTTACATTTACTAGTTTTTGAACATGCTACCAGTTTTTTCAAAATGCCAATTTAAAATTAAAAAATTTTTGGTCCATTTGTAATCTTGTAACATTTATCCTGGGACACGCTGTATCTGTATCCTTATATGGTCCTACTAGACAGGCCCCGAACTTCCAGACATGGAACCCTCTGCTCACTAAAGTCTTTTCTTTTTCTTCAGATATTTAAGTCCCCCATTAACAAACTACTTTTTACCTCGCTTAAGACACTACGGTACTTTAGTATAAGGTCTTTTGGCCTTCGAAAATTTTTCAAAGATAAAAAAATAAAAAGAATACACAGTGTAAAGATTCTGAAAATAAATTGGTAATGTTTTTTTGACAGTCCACGAAAGCTAAAAGACTAAACACTAACATACCACGGGTGGCTTAAGTAAGGTAAGAGGTTGGTGACACGGGATTTTAATATTTAAAGATAGAGACAGTGGCGTAGCTAGGTCAGCAGGAGCCTTGGAGCAAAAAACTAAAATAGGGCCCTTATCCCAAGAAAAGTAAAAACTAAAAAAAGGTCTCTACCTCTTTGCACCTACATCTATCATAGATGTCTTTTTTCTTCTTATTTATTTTCTTTATCGAGGCAAAAAGGTCCTTACCTTTTTTACCTGCATTCACACAGTTTCTTTTTACTGCTAAGCTTGGGGGCCCTCTTAACTCCAAGAGGCCCCCTAAACTTGGTGGGCCCGGGGCACTGCCCCTCCTAGCTCCATAGTAGCTACGCCACAGGATTGGGGGAAAACGGGACAACCTCTGTGTGCAGCAGGTTCTACAGCCTAGACACTTTAATATCTAATAATAAAAACGAAAAAAAAATGGTAAGTTCGGGGCTTCTCTAATAAGACTGTATACGAATGCGTAACTGTGGCCATACGTGTTAAGAGCTGGAAAAATTAAAATTATACTGACTAATTCCTCATAGTAGAAGCCCTAAAAATACCGATAAAAAGTAATAAATCTCCTAACAGCAGGGCGATAAACAAAAACGAAAAGCTTTTCTGTAAGCAAATAATTAATAATAGGGCTAATATAAATAAGAACAATTTATTACTTTTACTCATTGTGGTAACATTAAAAACTTTTTTTAAATGTGATGAAGACTATGTTGTAAAAATAAGTTTTTAGTTGGCAAAATGTTTTTTTTTTAACTTTAAACAAAATAAATCAAAAATATGTCTTTTAATTTTCTCGAATTGGGTGTTTATATTATTTTAAAAAATTTAACTAGCCCATATTATGTTTTACCTTTGCGCCATTTGCTTTTATTTATACAATTTTAAAATGAATCATAATAATGCTTAAAATAACACCTGTATACTTTTTGGTTAAGTTGTACAGTGTTGCCTTGCATCAAAAAATGCTTCTGTAAAAAGAATCAAAATAATACAATAATACTCAACATAAAACTTTCATATACGCCGGTGTATATTAGCAGCGCTACTTGCGGCAATATCGCGAACTCCATTCAATATACAATTTTCATATATCTACTAAACTGATTCCAAGAAGGTAGCTAATATAGCCATCTCGGTCACACTTAAGGTTATTTACTAATCCGTATAGAATCTCATACAAATTTTAGAGAGAAACATGCAAATGCAGTCCATCTTACTCCAATATTAAAAAAGATATAAAGCAAAACTTTTTGCGTCCGATATACGGACGCAAGATAGTCAAGGAAGCAGTTTGATATGTGCGAGGTCTTTAGGGGGAAGCAATATAGTGCTGCTGATATATATATGTACATATTTAAGACTTTTGTTTATAAAGAATGTAAACTAATTTCTTTTGTTACCAAAAGTTAACAATTGTTTATTCTGTTGTTTCTTACTTAAAGTGGGTATATAATATTTTTTAATATTATATATATATATATATATATATATATATATATATATATATATATATATATATATATATATATATATATATATATATATATATATTGACTTGGTTCAAGCACAAAAGTGATGGTTCAGTGATTTAATGAACGTTTTCAGTTTGGAAGCTTGTTACTTAAGTTTTTGAAAAAGTCACTATTAGGTGATGTAAAATGCACACTTAGATAAAAATGTTCAAAAATTACAATTATCAGGAGCAGAAGCTTCGAAGTAGTCCTTCAAATTTAAACAAAGACTTTTCCAGGAAAGGTGTTAATTTTTCATAAGAAGTGCTATTCCAAACTACTCCCTTGGATTGCCCAACACCATAGATAACCCACATTTAGATCCGCAGTGGCAAGAAGCATTTTTCGGATTTTTAGGACCTCGCGCAGTAAAAAAATCGAAGGTGGACAAACATGCGCATGGATGAATACAACACCGGCACTTCGTGCCCTTCGTCCGCGTTCTGATCATGACGCTCATTAGCTACATAGAGAAGGCGTCGTAAATTTTTTCCAAAAAAGCGGATAGCCTGTTTGGCGATTTCACCCTCGATTTACTTGCGCACAAACCCATTTTTTCGCCTATTAAATGTAACTTTTGTTTCGCGCAGGTAATAACCTTGGCAATCCATCGAGATCAGTGCGCAATACTTATGGTGCAACTAAGTATCGTAGGGACTTCGAAAAATTTCGGTTAAAATAAAAGAGCTTTATTTCTAGAAAATGATAAACCACTATATCAATCCTCCTGAGTGAAGTCGTACGCAGATCAACTCTCCGCGAAGCCTCTTTTTATTACCACGAAGTTTCCTATCCCGGATACACGATTTTCTCTTGTTTTTCCACACTTATTTACTTTGAAGAATTCCCACCCCACACCTTACTGGCTTAAAATAACAGAATTGACTTAAAAGTCGATCCCTTCTTTTACCTGCTGTGTGCAATTGCAGGGTTTATTGCTACCGATCGATTAGGGCGCGCTCATCTTAAGGCCTGAAACGTTTATCAGGAAGACGTTATTTTGAAGACAACAAAAAATCATCTATTTTTTATAAAATTTCGCTTTCTTTTTATACTTTGCTGCAAAATTAAAAGCAATTTGTTAAGTTTCGAATTTGGAAAAAGTTTTCAAATAAAAATGTCCCAGCTAGTTCTGTCTGACTCAGGTCTCAATTTAAGAAATTTCCATATGGTCTTGTACTACATACATTTATATAGTACAGCTTATTATTGTAATTGTTAATTATATCTATAGGGTAATAGGCTCTTAGCCTTGTACACCTAAGGTAGCAAATTTTCGGTGTAGATAAATTGGATTTTATTCCTTTTCTTTAAATGTTCTGGAAATTGCAAATTGCAAATATTTTTGTAATATTGCGAAAATTTGCATTTTTGTGGAAATGCCCGCGAAATATTTAAAACGCCGCATAGTCCGATGACGTAGTTGGAGTGTGCTTACCTCACAAAAGATACAAGCTATGACATCTCTTTTCTATTGCTTGTTCTTTAGTAAAGTTGATTTAACTCGCAAATTGTGGAATAAATTTTAATCAAATTTAAAAATTATTTACAAAAAGCTGTAGAAAATTTTGTTAAAAATTTATATTTCCCGGGTTGGTGACTTATATAACTATTAATTAAAATAGTTTTTACTATTCTAAAATTTTGGCTAATAGCCTATTCTCTTTGCGGACCGCGACGACTACGGTATTCAAAAAAGGCCCCCAATGAAAGTAGTTGCTGACCCCTGATTTAAAATTTTAATTATTTTGATTTTAAAACGAAAGTATAAAATAGTATTTGGTATTTTCTTGTCAAAAGATGCTTTCACAACATCATCTTTAGTTATTCCTTCGCACAAAATTTGGTTTATGTATATTTGATGGTTGCTCAGATAATCTGTATTTCAACTATATGCAATTTAAAATAATAGGTTTTAGTTTTTTTTTAATTAAAAAAAAAAACAAATGTTTTCTCAGTAAACATAAAAAATTTAAAACTTATATTTGGCAGTTTACATTGTCACATAAAAAGCAAACTTTGATATAAAAATCAGCCAAATCGGGTAAAAGGCCAATTTTTCATGCTTACCTGGCTACGGCCTTTTAGTTTCTTTTACGTCAAATTTAAGGAAAATATATTTGTTATTTTTTTATCAAAGTTTGCTTTTAAAGAAATTTAAGTAATTTTTTAAGTTTTTGGCAAGAATTACTGATTTTTATACTGGGTGTAATGTAATTAACGGCTAAAAATACAGACTATAGTTCCTTTACTTATTTTAGAAAGATAAGTTCATATGAATATTTGTCCTAAGCCTTCTAACTTTTTAGCTACAAAGTGTTAAAAATCGTTGTTTTATTATAACTTCAAAACTGAAATTTTCATGAAATTTGACATCAACTATCTAAACATCAATATGATTTTTTATTGTAAAAGATTTTTAATTATTTCTACCAGTGGCGTCCAAACAAAATGTATACTGGAGATTTTGTTAAAAATATATAGTACGGCATTGCATTTTTTCAAAAATAACAATATTTTTTTAAATTTTCATTTATTTTTAATAAAAAAAAAAGCGTATAGGCATTTGTGGAACGACGAAATTATTTTGAACTAGATGCGGGTGTCCTATTCTTACTCTTTTTACGCGATACCGGTGCATCGGAGGAAAAAAGTTTGGAGTCAAAATTTTTTTGTTTACCAGTGTTATTTTTACAATTTGAATAAGTGATAAAACAAGAAAGTTTACTATAAACTACTTGTTACTCATTTGTTAATATTAAAAAAACCCTATACCCTAAAAAGAAAAGAAAAACAAAAAGAAAATCAAAAATAAATCTTTTATAACCATTTAACCAATATTTAAAGTATGTTTTAAAAGGGAAGGTAGCGTAGATTTGAAAAGTCATTTTATAACGACTGATACTTCTGTAAATTACAGTTTTTCCCTCATATTAGCGAGCTACGAGCGTCAGCAGCCCAAATTTTGCATAAGAGAAAACTATCTCTATTTTAAAACTTGGAACAAAATATTATTTAAAAAAATTGTTAAGTTATGTATCAAAAAATGAAATAAATTATATCAAACATATTTTTATTGACCAAGCAGATATAGTTAAAATATTAAAATTAATTATTTTTACTCAACACTACTTTAAAAATGTGATATATTTTATGACATTTAAAATATTAATCACAAAAAATCATTTCGTAAACGCGTCTTAAAGTAGAATCTGTAAAAACTAAAATTAAAAAGAATATTCATTTATCGAAATTAAAAATTTTGTATTACTTAGTACTAGCACATTATTATAGTTTACTAGATTTTAGACAAGTTATTTGTTGGTACCGTTGACTTCACCGCAGGAGTGGCGACTGCCGCTCCTTTTGCTGACTATCTAACACTATTTTACTGCTACAAATAAAATTCATTCAGTATAAAATTGGTATTAATAGCATAGCGCTACCTTTCCTACTATTTAATTTATAGATAGTTCTATGTATTTATAAGTAGATTATCCATGTAGTTATGTAATACCCTTTTAGCACATAGAATAATCTTTATTAAAAACTATAAAATCTACGAAGACCTCTGGGACTCCCCGAATGGGGTGGCGTGATAACATCAAAGTGGACCTAGGTGCCAGTGGAATATAATACGACTCGGCATTAATGAAAGATCGACAACAATGAAGGCGAATAGTACAGTCGGCCAAGACAGAGCCGTACTAAGGGGGGCGCAATGGGAACTAAGTCTCCTTGTGTTTACTTACCTAGGTTGTCGCCTTTTTGCCCCCCTCCCCACCCCCCAAAATCACTTTTTGCGTTCGGCTCTGGACCAAGACCCTTTCCGGGTCGTGGGGCCACGGAGTAAGTAAGTTGGTAAACATACCTTGTAGAAAATGGTAAAAAACTGTGTTAACTTTGGAACTTTGAGCCATTTTATTTATTTAAACTTAAAATTGGGATCACTGACAATCTATGCAAGTTTTATTCTTATTAAAAGTGGACATTTATTTTTATCTTATAAAGCCACATTTTTTTCATTTATTTTGACTTTATTATATTACTGTACAAAATAAAAGCAGCTACCTCAGCCTACAGTTTTCAGTTCTTACCTAAGTTTAATTTGTTTTTTAACTTATTAATAATTTGCTGTAGTTTCTGCATATTACGGATTCAAATTTTGTATATTTATTTAAATTATTAACTTTATTGATGTAGCCTCTTTTTAAGCAGTAATGAGACTAATACAAAGTGGTCATTTAATTTTTGAGGGAAGTAAAGGAAGCATAAAGTAAGTACATACTTTTATATTAAATGGAGTGATACTTATCAAGCCAAGAGTAAATGATGTTGGTTTTTATATTTTATTTTAAGTACATATTTACATTAATTAAATTACCCCCTTTTAAAGTTTAAGTCATTTTATAAATTGGAAAATTAATAATATAGCAACCGTATATGGTTTTACTTGAATCTAGTTTTAAAAATTTAAGACTAGGTATTTATTTAAAAAAATAAGCCCTTTTAAATATACTGTGTACCCGTGATAGCTGGTTTGTGCTTAGCCCTTAACCAAAAAGGTAGGTTTTCTGGAACGTAATCACAGACGATCCGTCAATTTAAGCACTCGTTTTTTTACCATAGCTGGACAACCAGAACTTCCTTTTTTTAATAGTGTATACGGATCAGTTTTAATATTTTTTTTATTTGCATTTACTACATTTTAAATATTTTTTTACAAAACAGCAAAATTGGTAGATTTATTTTTATTTTCATATTTTTTTATATGCTACAAAAAGCATTTATAGACATAAAAGAAAAACTTCAGCATGCCGTTTTTAATAAAAGAACGCAAATTTAAACCATTTTAAACAAAACAGAAAAATATTTTATTAAAAATATGGTTTATAAGAGTTTCTGTGCTGGTGTGTTGTAAAGTAAGTGTATTCTTAGGAACTAAAGGGCCTTTTTAATTATTGGTAGAGACTTTTACATTATCGCAAATTATTTTAAATTTTTGATTTTATATCTTTTTCTTTGTCCTATTTGTTAACCACGATCTCTGAGTCAGTCTGGTGATCTGATGGTCGACATCTTATTCGATATTGCTACCATCAAAATCCATTTCTTTTGGCCATTTTAGCGAAGTATCGTCATGATGGTAATTCTAATATTTTCCCCTTTTTAAAGGCGTTAGATTACAATTTATAGGCAATTTTTTTATTGTGAAAAGAAGAAAAATTTAAAAAAAGGTACATTTTAAAATTGGTACATAAACACAGACTACCGGTAGATTTGACCGGTTTTGTACTTTAAACTTCAATATTTTACTTGCTTTAAGACATAAACTTCTTACGACCTAAATAATAGCATAAAACCAAGTGTCAGAAAGGTACGTATGGCGTATAGGGTGATTTATTTATCAAGACATTTATTGACACAATACAATACAATATATACTATGCAAATGGGCTATTGACCTAGGTCCTGCTGCCCTGTATTTTTATATAAATAACATAAATATTTAAACATTCCTATGGTAATGGTATAGAGTTTTGATAAAAAGAGCAATAGAAAAAAACAAGTTTATAACAGGAGTTAATATATAATGTTTTAGCTCTAATAATGCCCAATGTATTGGGCTTTCAACGAGTTCTGTAGGGGATTCAGCATCAGGATTCTTCATATTAAACATTAACACATACAGGGTGTAATTTAATTGATGGTTGAAACCAGGATATTATTTCTTAGCCCATTTTGGGAAGAAAATTTTATAACAATATATATTCTAAACCTCTTAACTTTTAAGTTACAGGGTGTTAAAGTTTGAAGAAAAAATTGTATCCTTATCATAACTTTAAAACTGTTCGAGATATTTTAATGAAATTCGGCCCGCACCAACTAAGCATCAACAGGATTCTTTTATTAGAAAATATTTTTAAATATTTCTTCCAGTGGCGCCCCTATGGGATAAATACTAGAGATTTTTTAAAAGAAAAAAAATGTGGTACGCCATTGCTTTTTCCAAAAAAAAATAATTTCTTAAATCCTTATTTATTCTGCAACAAATTTGATTCTTTGCCTTTTTTCTTTCGATGAGCCATTCTCGCATAAAAAAAACAGTAAAAATAGGACACTAACCTACTAGTTTAAAATACCTTCGCTATACCAAACATGGATCAAAAGCGCTTTTAAGTTTTTACACGAAAACGGTGCATCGGACGAAAAATGATCAAAAAATCAAATTTGTAGCAAAATAAATAGAAATTTTAATAATAATTTTTGGAAAAAGCCATGGCGTACCATATTTTTTTAAACTTTAGCATACATCCTATAAGGATGCCACTGGTAGAAATAATAATAAAATCTTTCACATTAAAAAATGCCTATTGGTGCTGAGTAGGTGCGTGCCAAATTTTATGAAAATATTTCGAACAGTTTTAAACTTAGGATAAGAATACGATTATTTTTCTTAAAATTGTAACACCCTGTAGCTTAAAAGTTAAGAGGTTTAAGACATATGTTAATATGAACTTTTCTTCCTAAAATGGGCTAAGAAATTACATTCTGTATTTTTAGTCATCAATTAAATTACACCCTGTATATTCGGGTCCCTGACCATCAATTTTAAATTCATTACAGAATCCTTTTTTCAGTTTTTTAAGTAGTACTTCTCTGTTGGTGTGTTTTTCTGTATTTGGCTTTCTGATATAATGTAGCTGCTTGCAATTTTGTCATGGACTGTTATTGAGACATGGATTCTACTACTTGTTTTTGTATTATCTATGTCCTGTGAAGGTTTATTCAGAGTCCCAACTTTAGTGTCTAAAACTTCTTTAATTGGATTTAGTGGGCCTTGAGGACATTTTAGAGACCACGCCCCATGCTCTTCTGATCCGCATAGGGCACATTTTGGGGGCTTTTGTGATGAGCAACTTATAGTTCTGTGTTGACCTTCACACTAATTGCACTTCAAAGGTTCTGTATAATTTGCAGGAATATTTTTCACAACGACTACATGGCTGAGGTATTTGTGAAGGAGCATTACAGGGGTAAACTTTATAATGTTTGTATTTAAGAAACAACACTTGTTTTAGTAGTATTTGTGCAGTGGCGTTGCGTGAGCAAAATGAGGCGTAGGCGAAGTCGTACCCGCGAGTCCCCTTTCGTAATAATCTTGAAAAATAGGGCCTTACCTTTTTTCGGGGCCCTTTAGGCGTAGTCGAACTCGTATTCGCGAGGCCCCTTTTATCCCCCGGAGAAAAATTTGTGAAGCAAAAAAAAAGGTCCTTACTTAAAACAATGTTTTACTCTTTTTCATTCTTTTCCATACATAATATATAATACAATTATTCGAGGCCCCTTTCCATGACACATTACAATTAAAAGCCAAAAAAAAAGTTAACGCCCTTTTATTTGTATGTTATATCCATATGTCACATTTCATACCCTCACCTTGCCGCGGGGCCTCCCAGGCGCCAGGCCGTAGGCGACCGCCTACGCCTAGCTACTCTACTGTATCTGTGATGCATTATTTTCCTTAGTGATTATTTTAATAAGTTTCGTTGGTTTATTAGTTGCTCTGAAGATCAAACGTTTGCAAAACCTGTGTGTAATGTGGCAATGATCTAATTTTTTAATAATTTCAGAGTCCTCAATCTCTAGATCTACTTGACAAATACTTACAGAGAATATGGCTTGTGGCTGTGGTTTATTGCGATTTTCTGGGGTAGAGTTAGACTGAGTTTTCATAAAATCTTTAATCTTATATTAGTTTATTTAGGGCATTAATTATTAGCTTTTTATTAGTGACTTAAGTAGATATGCTATACCGTTTCTACAGCGTTAAGGGTAGTTTTCCCATAAGAAATACATGGAGAAAATTTAAGGTTCGATTTGCATTTTTATGGCCATCCTAGGGCGTGGCACAAAATAGGGGATGATTTTAAACCACGTGCTAAATAGGGGTAGTTGTCGTAACCATCGATGACGTCATCACCTAAACTCAAAATTATTCGAACGACCTATAAATTAATTTAAAAGTCTCGCCTGCGCCAGGATTGGAACTCGAACCACCTGCGTAACAACCCAACGCCATATACCACTAGACTATTGGGGGATCTGATAATTTAACGGGGTTAAACGTGGATCCCCGTTTGAATCAGCACAACAATGACACATCGCCAGCGCATAGTAAACAAACCTAACACGAAATTTAGTTGAACACCTGTCGATGATCACATATGTGGCGTTGTCGATAGTAAGAGCGAACTCAACGAAAGCAAATTTCGAGAAAGTTGCGGTTAAAAAACTTAGTATTGCGTTTAAAGTAATAAAACTTAGGCAAAGAATGGTCGCCAACGGCAATAATTTCAAGGTCAAGCTTGTCACTTGATAAACCTAATATGTTAGGCACTGCGCCCTCCACGCCTAAACCTTGGGCTTAAGAGCGGGGTAAAAGCGGGGGCTTAAGCGCAGGTGTAGAGCTTTATAATTATTTATGGAAGTATTAATGTACTCCTTGCATTTTTACCCAAATAATATTTTCTGAACATACCCCTACTACAACCAATCAGAGAGTCGTATTTTTTCTTAAGCCGTTATTTTCAACCAATCAGAGAGCCGTATTTTTTCTTAAGCCGTTATTTTTAACCAATCAGAGAGCAGTTTACCCTAATAGATGGTTTCTGAACGTACCCCTTGTAATTTCAAGGTCAAAGCATCCGTCAACAATAACAAAGATAGCTGCGGTTAGATAATGAACGATAAAAAACAGTGGTAACTTAATAAAAAGCATTGTTTGTAGTAAAGCATTTATTATAAAATAAAAAATACATACATGGTTGCCATATTTCTAAATAATTCTTAGAATAATACCTTATAAAATAAAAAGCAGTGATTGCAATAAAGCATTTATTTTTAAATTAAAAAATACATTGTTGCCATATTGCTAAATAATTCTTAGAATAATGTATTACGGTTATTTAAACTCTTCTCACAGACCCTGTTAATGGTGAATATTTTACAAGTTTGTCATGAATAATTAAACAGTAAGCATTTGTGTTTGCAGAAAAGTTTTCTTTTGTTTCAATCTCTAACCTTACATCAATAATGCCAGAATTAAGCATTTTATTTTGTCTTGAACAATCAATTACAATTAAGGGTGCATTGTTTTTAAATTTTTTGGGAGTTAAAAGTGGTTCGTTTTCTTTTTCGTAGTAGCTTTCTTGAAATTCTGAGTACATTTCATAGAGAGTAGCTATTATACCTCTTGAAATTTCCAAATTTAAATTATCGTATGGATAAAATTCAGAATTTAAACAAAGCTTTGCATTTGATACATCACAATGATCAAATAAGCTACAATTTTTCTTGTAGTTATCTTTTCGATCTGTTTGAAAACCTAAAATTATCCATCTTGGTCTTTCCACCTGCACAGAAGTTTTAATGGTACATGTAAGGTGTTTTCCAATCGGTATTGAAGGATGTTCTGTGAGTTCCCAGCTTCTAAAACCGATATCCAATTCAGTTCCATTTCCAACAATCTGTAAAAGTTCTAGTCGTTCAGCATCGGATACTGTAATATGTGGTAGCTTCCAAACAATTTTATCAATATTAACTTCTACATTTTCTCCATCGGTAGTGTTAATAACGGCATTTTTATCGGAAGAAATTCTTAACAATATTAGTTCATGCTTAACATTTATAAGTATCTTGTGAAAATCTTCAGCGAATCCTAGTAATATCCTTAGTGAAACACAAACATTAAAAGTTCCGTTTGAGTCCATCCCGTCCCAGGTATAATCATCTTCAATACTCCAACCAGCGTTTTTATATTTAATTAACTCATTACCATTGTAGGAGACATAACCTTTCATTGTTGCTGCTATTCCAGGATATCTAATCGAATCAATAACTTTTCCGCCAATTTCAAGACGAATTTCTTCAAAGAGGTGTCCCACAAAGTTGTTTACAAGTTTAGCAGTGTCTGAAACTCTTTCATCGGACCCTTTTATAAGTCGTCCTTCCAAATAAATATGACTTGCCCAAGGTAGGGTGTATATATCAGTTTGTTGCACCGGTATTCGAATTTCATCATTATTTTTAAAGGGGCTGGAGTACGGTAAATGGCTATGCCTTTCTATTTTTGTAATAGAGTTATCAAAGTTTAGCGAATCTGTTTAATATGCTCATTTTCAGAGTTCTTAACAAGAAGCCCTATGGATGCAAGAAATCTTATATTTTCTTTTGTTTAGCTCTTTTTAGTGTTCCAAAGCTGGTTAAAATTGACAATTTTCTTGGCGTTATATTTAACAACCATAACACGTGTTTTCTGCACAATGTTCTGCAGTATACTGACACACACATCACGAAGTAGTTATTTATAAAGACTTTCTCAAATGTAATCTAATAGTAATAACTTCTCCTCTAAAATCAACCAATTCACCATCTTGATCAACCAGTTTTAATATATTGTTGCTGATAATTTTGGTGGATACAGGCATATAAAGCACATTTTGAGTAATTTCTATAATTTTGAAACCAGCTGGTACTGATGGCGAGAATTCATGTATTGTATGAACAAGCTTATTATTGTGATAGGCGCCAGTAACGATATTACACTCGATTTTAATCACGTTAATTTTCAGGATGTTTACAGGTGTTTGCGATACATGTTTAACGTTGGACTTTAGCAAAATATTAGGAAATCCCAACAATTTTCCAATAGAATTTGTCTTGGTAAAGTCAACTGTATGAGAACATTTAAGCTCGCACTTGAGCGTATTGACATTACCCTTTAGACTTAGGGTACAATTAAAATCCTTGATGGCTTTATTTTTTTCCTGTATGGCGTCTTGTAGATAATCATTTATTGCACTTATTTCATATGATCCAATCGGGATTTCTAGAGTAATATCACCCACATAAAATTTGTTATTGCTATTATCAATGTTGGGTATGGCGTTAAACGTTTCTAAACTGACTAAACCAAGCTCGTATTCACTAGTGTCATCTCTCAAGTAGATGGGCAGGTTATAGTTTGCTTCTAAAATGGAACTATTACCACTCAAGCTAAAAGTATGCATGACGGTTGAAGTAAGACTAAATTTATTTCTTGAGTCTATCTGTATTTATAGGGTTTTAAATAGAGTCCCAAACCGTTTTTGTATGGTCCTGAATATAAACCGCTACCAGTTTTGCTAATCGCAATAGATTCTATTGTTTTGTTGTGTCTCTTTTCTTCTTCTAATCTTTCTTGCGCCGCCTTAGAATCTTTAACAGCTTTTACGATCCCTGATATTCCGCCGCTAAGTGCTCCTACGGCACTTAGGCGGGCAAAAAGTGGTATTAAAAATGGTAGAAATCCGCCGACTACAGGTAAAGGTACTACATCTCACCCCATTGAATGCTTTCAGAGCTACTTCAGCAGCAGAGAAAAGATCTTGCGGTTTTTCCGCGTACAATGCCTTCCTCGCTTTTTGAAACGCGGTCGCGAAGGGAATCCCCTTGCCACTCCGAGCAGTTTTTTTCTTAATTGATTTTTTCTTAAACTTCTGCATGACCGTACAGCACAAAGTCTTTGGCAATACTAAGGATTGAATCTGGTTAAGTATATTTATATATGTTACGCTATACTATAACTGCCATCATTTAGTTCCCACCCGTCATTGAGTCAACACGTGTCTAGAGCTACATAAAGATTATTAACAATAATACCGTATTTAAGAAAAACAGTACCGTATTTAAGAAAAACAGTACCGTATTTAAAAAAACAGAGCCGTATTTTAGAAAAACAGTGCCGTATTTAGAAAAACAGGGCCGTATTTTTAGAAAAAAGGTGCCGTATTTTAGAAAAACAGTGCTGTATTTTAGAAAAACAGTGCCGTATTTAAAAAAACAGTGCCGTATTTTAGAAAAACAGTACCGTATTTTAGAAAAACGGTGCCGTATTTTAGAAAAACAGTGCTGTATTTTAGAAAAACAGTGCCGTATTTTAGAAAAACGGTGCCGTATTTTAGAAAAACAGTGACGTATTTAGAAAAACAGTGCCGTATTTTAGAAAACGGTGCCGTATTTTAGAAAACAGTGCCGTATTTAAGAAAACGGTGCCGTATTTGAAAATAAAGGCGGTTATCGCTTAAGCGCTTAAGCTAATTATTAAAAATATATCTTTAGCATGGATTTGAACAAGTTGGACAAGGATGTGAGGCGTAAAATAAATGAAGCTACCAATAGTATTCGAAAAAATACCAGGATTTAAAGAAGCAGCAACGTGAGAATGGCGAGCTAGGGTTTGACACGAATGATGATGATCAACGCTCAGAAGATAAGCGAAGTTTGCACGAAGATCCAAACATTCTTCAACTCCTTGATAAACATTCGCGTAGTGTAAAAAAATTATATGATTCAATAAAAGCTGGTCGTTATGAGAATGCTGTTATATTATAAAATACTTATAAACCTTTGGCAAAAATAATATTCAAATCAATACAAAACACTCAATCTGTTAAACAACCATTTAAACCAAAGTCCTTAAAAAGACGTCAAAGCGAAAATTTTACTCATATAGTAATAAAGAAAGCAGGAACTCCTCTTAACTTTGCCAGTCCCGTTAAAAAACAAGACGATATAGCTGAACAAGAAAAAGAATATATGGATGATGAGCCGTCGGAAGATGATCAAATGATAGAAGAAGGCGAAACAGAGGAAACTAATTTAAACCGAACTATCTATGAGCACCAACCTGAAGAAAGTTACTTTGATGATGACTTTAGAGTCGACCCACAATTTAATCCTGTTCAGATTGATAGTATTCCGGAAGAATCCTTTCGAGAATATCTAGATCAGTATGATCCGCTACCTAGAGAATATGTGGAAGGTTTTATAAAAGATACGGAAAACAGAGTACAATCGAAACTATTTAAAACATGATATGGCTACTGATCATTTAACTTTCGGTGATTCTCAACTTGAATTTAACGGTCCAGATATTTATGTTAAAGGGGAATAATTTATTGGAACTCCTGGTCTATATGAACTTATATTCAAGACCAATCCGTTAAAAAACAAATTTACAGCACTAGACGATTTGCAAAATTAGTTTTGCTAACGAATGCTAGTAAGAGAAATTTTGATGAAAACGAACAGCTTGCAACAGAGGTGTCAAGTACATGTTAACAATTAAACCATTACTCGAACGTGTAAAGAGGAGCGAATAAGAAAACAAAAAGAACGCGATAAACAGTTGCGAATTACAAGAGCACAAAATACTCAAGGCTATGGTTTACCAATTGATACTAAACATAAAATATTTAACAATAATAAAACTGATTATGTTTACTGGGATGGTCAAAATGAGCTTTTGGATAGATTAAGATTGTTAATGGCTAGCAAGAAAGTGGGTAATAATAACCACCAAAATGAGATTATGAGTATTATTGAAGAGTTAAAGGAAGCCGATATTATTGAATAAAAAGAGTTGATTTAGTAACATAATTTTCAAGATGATACTCGACAAATTCAGACATAATTTAACTCATCCATATCATTTAGCAAAAAAGCTTAAAACAGAAGATGGTGTAAAGGATAAGCCCGAAAACAACTTGTATGGCTACATGAACATTATGTTGGTTTGCGAAAAGGGTTTGTCAAAACATCTTTTTATAAATGGCACAAAATTTGATTACTACAGGTTTCCCATTACAAGTGGAATTATTGAATATGTTAAAATCGATACAGCTGTTAAAACGTATATAAACGCAACAGCATATGAAAAACCAAGCGAGTTGTTACACCAGAAGTTAAATTTAAATGATTATATTTTATTTTTAGGAGATAAAATACGATCACGTACCAAAATATATGTTGAGTTTATAATTAAATCTCCTATTTTATAAGGTATTATTCTAAGAATTATTTAGCAATATGGCAACAATGTATTTTTTAATTTAAAAATAAATGCTTTATTGCAATCACTACTTTTTAATTTATAAGGTATTATTCTAAGAATTATTTAGAAATATGGCAACCATGTATGTATTTTTTATTTTGTAATAAATGCTTTACTACAAAAACTGCTTTTTATTTAGTTACCACTGTTTTTTACCGTTTATTATCTAACCGCAGCTATCTTTGTTATTGTTGACGGATGCTTTGACCTTGAAATTACAAGGGGTACGTTCAGAAACCATCTATTAGGGTAAACTGCTCTCTGATTGGTTAAAAATAACGGCTTAAGAAAAAATACGGCTCTCTGATTGGTTGAAAATAACGGCTTAAGAAAAAATACGGCTCTCTGATTGGTTGTAGTAGGGGTATGTTCAGAAAATATTATTTGGGTAAAAATGCAAGGAGTACATTATTACTTCCATAAATAATTATAAAGCTCTACACCTGCGCTTAAGCCCCCGCTTACACCCCACGCTTAAGCCCAAGGTTTAGGCGCGGAGAGCGCAGTGCCTAACATATCAGGTTTATCAAGTGACAAGCTTGACCTTGAAATTATTGCCGTTAGCGACTATTCTTTGGCTACGTTTTATTACTTTAAACGCAATACTGAGTTTTTTAACCGCAACTTTCTCGAAATTTGCTTTCGTTGAGTTCGCTCTTACTATCGACAACGCCACATATGTGATCGTCGACAGGTGTTCAACTAAATTTCGTGTTAGGTTTGTTTACTATGCGCTGGCGATGTGTCATTGTTGTGCTGATACTTAGATAAAGATTCAATTGGATCCCCGTTTAACATTTAATTATCAGATCCCCCAATAGTCCAGTGGTATATGGCGTTGGGTTCTGGTTAGTGTGTTGAGTTCGTGTTGTGCAGTGGAAGTGAGTGGTTGTGCATAAAAACACAATTGCTCCTCGGCTGCACAAGCAAAAACAACATTCTTGGAATTTCTTGCATTCTCTAGCAAATTAACCAAACAGCATTCCAAACATTCCTAAAACGCGTTTTTCAACTCGACCAGACAGAAAAATTGACCAAGTCCGGTCAGTTACGAGTACTTTTTATTTTTGGCGGGAATTTTTTTCGCCAAAAAACAATTTTTCATATACTACCAATCACCATCAGCAAGGTAGTAACCCCAAAAAACATCCCATGACCTCTCAAGGGGTGCATCACGCACCCCAGAAAACCAGATTCCACCAACACTCAGAGAATCACCCAGAATATCCACTGATAATTGTCAACTGATGAAAGCCCTACTCTATTTCTCTCAAAGATGCAGAGTATGTAACAACTTCTACTGCAAGAACCAAAGCCAATATGACCTTGAAAAACAAAAGGCCAAGATTATACAACATCTTACTGAAAGCCACCCCGAAATACAGGATGACCATGATGAACTACATACACCTAATGAAAACGAAAAAACATTATCACCTTATACGCCATATAATACACCGGACAACACCCCTTTACGTTCACGAGCAACAAAAATAACACCCAAGATATCAACCTAGAACAGCAAAAGGCCCTATTGGACCTAAGGGATAAAGATGAAAGAGCCCAAATGGAACGTGAAAAAGAAAAAGAAACAGAAAAATTCGAGAAAGTCAACCCTAGAAAACGAAAAGGAATGTCTCCGGAAGAAAACCGAGACTTTTCAAAGTCCGAAACTTTAAAAAATCCGAAGTACCTACATCAAACAGATTTAACCCTCTGGCCTCCGATACCGAAACAGATTGGCACGACGAAATGGAGGACTCTAGCAGGACACTGATTCAAGAAGAAGACAAAGAAAAACAGAAAGAAGAACCCAAAAATAAAACATCGCAAACACAAAAAACCCCCAGTGAAACACCACGGAATAAAACAAACAACAACAATGGCACTACAGCATCTAAAAAACAAAAAAGCCACCCCCGATTGTAATCAATGGCACGCTAAACACAAGTGCAGAACACAAAGAATTTACAAGAAGTCTAGAGGAACTTCTCGGAAAAAACCAGTTTACATTAAAGACAACGAAGTTCTCCACAATTGTGTATTGCGAAACATTGGAAGGATTTTACAAGTATAAGCAAAGCTTAGAAAGCGAAAACCTCACAGACTGGCACACATATGTGACAGAAGACACAAAAACGCACGGCTTTGTTCTCAAAGGTCTCGACCACATGCCCGAAATTAATGAAATTAAAGCCGAAATCGAAGAAAATAGCATAGACGTTAAAAACATCAACATATATAATGCGTACGAGAACAAGGCCGATGCATCTAGTAGTCACCAAAGCAGATGTCAAACTGTCCACTATACAAAAAATCAAATTCTTAAACTTCTCGCGAGTCACGTGGGAGATCCGGAGGCAAGACCGCGAAATAATACAATGCCGCAGATGTTGCAGGTGGGGACATACGCAAACCAATTGCCACTATGCTCCACGCTGCGACAACTGTGCTAAAACGCATCTAACAAAGACCTGTCCCTCGCCAGATGAAAGAAAATGTGCAAACTGCGGCTCCGACCATAAAGCTTCCTCAACTTCTTGTAAGAAATACGAAAACAGGGTGGCAAATAACTTACAACGCCAGCTGCACAACAAGCCACAAAAGAAAAATCAGTACAAGCCAGCACCACCCCCTACCCAAAATGCGTGGAGTAGCGAAGCGGGCAGGGCAAGTGCCCCCAACTTTACCCCCAAGGACAATAGTTTTCCGCCACTACGCACCCCACAAGCAAGAGGCAACCATCAAAACCCTCCACCTGTCTACACACAAGCGCATTCAATGAAGCAAAAAACAGGTAATAGCAATGAATTATCCGATTTACATAACTTAATGAAAGATTTCAAAACAAAAATAAACATTAAAGAAACAGTTAGGTTTTTAAGAGATTTCATTATACAAGTAACAAGTCACACTGATAGAATAGAACGAGCCATGGCTTTAATCAATTTTATAGATCAAATAGATAAATACGATATCTAAACTAAAACAATTAAAAATAGTGCAATGGAATGTCAATGGCATGTATACTAAATTAGGAGAATTAATTCTCTTTCTTTATACTCATATATAAATATTGATATAATGGGGGTATGTGAAACCAAATTAAACAACAATAAAAAATTTAAAATTAGAAATTTTAATATTTACAGAGCTGACCGAAACGCAAGAGGGGGCGGCGTAGCACTACTTATAAAACAAAATATACCGCATGTTATTTTGCCACAAGCAAACTCACAAGAAAACATTGCCAGAGCAGAATAAACCAAGGAGAGCAAAACCACTTTGCTTGGCGGGAAGAGTTTGGTCAGATTATCCTGCGCAGACAGGCCGCCATGTTTAAAACCCCAAAAGTAATCAGGGGTGGATTTTAATCGTATATACATTTGAAGTAACCTATGAAAAAATATTCCAAACTTATTATTTTTTAAATTATAGTGGTCTTAAAATATTGGTACACATAAAATATAATTAGTAAAGGCATTTACTAATTGTTTTTTGAATTCGAAGTACATATTTACCTAAAGTCGAAATTTAATTGTGGGTGGGGCATTTTAGTACAGGTAGAACCGGCCGTCCCTGCTTTATAAGTGTCATTTCAAACCTCAATTGCACAGTCGTTTATCGTACGTTGTATGTAAACTTTTGTTTTTGGATTTTTTGCGATATTTGTCTGGATTATTTAGTAAAAATATATTAATATTTCCTTTATAAGTATTACCTTAACCATTTTAAGGGGAAAAATAGAAATAAATAAAATGAACTACAAAAGTGTGGACGTCAGACCTATTAGAAAAAATGTGATGCAAACAGAATTTAATTAAAAAACAAAGTAAAAATGAATATACAGGGTTTCTATTTAGAAACGAAACGGAGCTAATTTTGAGCACTCCGGTCATTTAAGGTAAAACGTTGGCACAAGTCAATTTTTGATTTTAGGGGGCAACATTTTTTACAACTTGTATCCCCTGTACTGCAACCCTCTAGCAGGGAAGAGACATCCCCAAAATCTTAAATGGAAACAGGGGTGAAGTGATATCTTATTTTAAAAGTCTTTGGACTTGGATTACAACTGCCAAATTTGAAGTCTCGGCTATAGATTCCGTTGATATGACAGCTGATCAAAATTTTGATTTTTATTTTTTTATTTAATTATCTGTAAAAGCAAGCCACTTTCAAGTAAGGGGATAAGATAGAGGTTAGATGATCTTTAAAATAAGATAATAATAATTAATCTTTCTGGCGAGGGTGTGATTCACCACTAAAATTTAAGAATGAATTACACGTACCCTCGCCAGAAAGACTAATTAATATCCTATTTTGAAGATAGTTTAACCCTTTTCATATACCCTTAGTATAAAGTTGCTTGCTCTTATAGGTAATTTAATTACTATGAATTAAAAAAAAAAATAACAAGCTGCCATATTTACGGAAACAATATAGCAGATACTTTAAACTTTTTGCATATTGATTTGTAATCAGGGTCGAAAGACCTTTAAAATAATGTTTTACTTGATCCATCGTTTCCTTTAAAATTTGGGGGTAAGTCTCACCCCTGTTAGAGGATTGCAGTTCATAGGGAGTGAAAGTAGGTAAACAATGTTTTTGCTTAAAATAAAAAAACGACATGTCCGAGCGTTTTTCGTTAAACAAAATGGAGTGCCCAAAATTAGATCTCCTTCGTTTTCAAATGGCCACCCTCTATTTGTAAAAACACATAGTAAAAAAGGTAAAATAATCGCAACCCAAACGCGTTTTCAACAATAACAAACTTAAAATTTAAGTTTTTTTAAAAAACAATCATCCTTTTGCTGATATATTATACAAAGTTGTTTTTATTTTATTTTGACCAAATATATGAGACCGACGCCCTTACATAATAAAAGTTGATACCACCAGTGGCGCAAGCAGGGGGGTAGGGGGGCATAGCCACATCCTTTGTAATTAAAATAGGAATTTTACTAATTACACCCCTAATCGCAAATATGGGCATTTAATGTTGATATACCCCCTCGGAAAGTTAATATGACCGCCCTTGGGGGAGGGATGCTGGGCTGCAGCCTTCTCCGAGATTTATTTTGCTGAGGAGTGGTTCAAAAATTCTTTATTTAGACAATATTCTAATTTATTTTTTTACCTTTTTAATAAAATTTAATATGTCAGTCCCCCTTCCCCAGGAAAAATCCTGGTTGTGCCACTTTATGCCCCTCACATCTTACAATTAGGATTTGGTAATTTTATACCGAGAGTGTTTTAAATATTTAGGCTTATTGATTCACCAAAAATGTATATTATCTAATATAATAATATTCTATAGGTTTTTTAATTTTATTGTATCCTTTTATCATTCAACAAATTAAAAATAAAATAATCCAACATTCGAAACATACTAAAATATTTATTCCGATATTTTAAAAAAATCATAATTTTATTTTTAAATTTATACTTAATCCAACCATGCTGTTTCATAGTGGGCCAGTCCGTTCTAATATACTTTGGGGCCAGCAAAATGGCGCAAGGTCACGAAAATTTACCACGAAAGATCAAAGAAACCGACGCGAAGTGGTTTTGCTCTCTTGGTTAATGTGCTCTGACATTGCTTTAAAATTAAGAAATGGCGTAATTTTTTGTAGTGCCTACGCCAAACCTAGGCTTAATATGCACGTTCAAGACTTGAATAATATATTCCAACAAGGACACAAAGTGGTATTACTTGCAGACCTAAATGCAAGAAATGAACTGTGGCGTAATCATAGAAATAACAGAAATGAACACCTGCTGTGTGAATATGCCACAGATCAGGACCTGCAAATCCTTTTTCACCCTTCCCATACCCACTACCCCTCCAACCAAACGACTCCCACAACCCTTGATCTCGTTATCAATAAAAACATCAACAACATGCTTGAAATAAACGTAATAAATAAGCTGTCGTCGGATCATCTCCCGGTTTTCTGTACCTGGCAAGCTGAGCTAGATTTTGAGGGAGGGCCCTCACCTGGTCATTTAGAAAAACAAATTGGAATCACTTCAAAACAATCGTTTCACAAAACACACAAATGAACAATAACATAAATAGCATACAAGACTTAGAGCTAGAAGTAGATAAATTCACTTGCATACTTCAGCAAACTAGAAATAAAGTTGCAAAAAGATCAGTATAAAACCCAGAAAGGACCGCCTCCTCAATGATATAAAGAACCTTATTTTATTCAAAAATAATTAAAGGAAGAAATAACAGCGCCTGCGCAGACGCATAGACTACCAGAGAATGACGGCAGTTCAGTCGACTATCAAACAAAAGCTAAATAAGTTTAAAAATGAGTCCTGGGCGGGCGTCCTCAGTGGATTGTCAACAACTGACAATTCATTGTGGCGTCTAACTAGGAGGCTCAAAAATAAGTATAACAAGATCCCTTCCCTAAACCCCACGGCTGCACAGACTGGCCAGGAAGTCGCTGAAACTCTGGCTGACTTTTTGGCCAGTGTGTGCAGTGGCACTCCCCATACCACGCAAACACAGAAGCAAATAACAAATAAAGCTAACACTTTATTGAGGCACAAGTACCCAATCCCCCACCGCACTATCCAAACTCCTAATCACCCCCAAAATCCTTTCATCTATTCTAAAAACCCTACCCAACAACAAAGCCCCCAGAATAGATGAGATTCCCAACATCATGTTAAAAAACCTCCCTAAAAAGTCCTTTAGCCAATTCCTGTATATCATTAACGCAATCCTACTTCACCAGCATTTTCCACGTCAGTGGAAACATGCTATTATTATCCCCATCCTTAAACCCGGCAATGATCGTAGATTTCCCACTTCCTACCGCCCTATTGCCCTTCTTAACACCCCAGCTAAAGTTACAGAAAAGGCCATTTTGCTAAAGATGCGCGAAAGCAATCTTGAACAAAAATCCCACCCGAACAATTCGGGTTTAAACCGGGACGAAAAACAAAATACGGTTTTAGTTTCTCTTGATATCAAGCAAGCTTTCGACGCGATTTGGCATAATGGCCTGATCTATAAACTTTATCACTACCATAACTTCCCCCTTCACTTCGTCACCCTAATCCATTTTTATATATCACACCGAACTTTTCAAGTCCGGGTTAATAATTCCCTTTCTACCCCCAGGGCGACGCACGCAGGTGTCCCACAAGGCAGCGTGCTAAACCCTATCCTTTTTAACCTTTACATTTCCGATATACCCAAATTTCCTTCCACAAATCTAGCGCTGTATGCTGACGATGCACTGGTTTACGTCAGCTCATTTTCAGTAGCAGTCGCTAGAGCTCAAATACAATACCACCTTGACCTTTTAGTCCCTTATTATACGAATTGGAAAATTAAAATTAATGAAGCAAAAACCGAATGCCTAATTTTAACTAAAAAATTGACCAATAATAAAATTAATATTCCAATTCGTATAAACAATACACCTATCATCCCCGTGCCAAAAATAAAGTACTTAGGCGTAATTATAGATCAGCGACTTAAATTTGTGGCACACATAAACCACATATTAAAAAGAGCTTTTCTTGCTCAGCAATCTCTTTACTCTCTGATATCACCAAAATCTTACTTATCTCAAGAAAATAAAATAATAATCTATAATAGTAATAAAACCAACCATCACATACGCTGTACCCGTATGGTCGGGTGTCTCTGACACCCAGCTATGCAGGTTGCAGCGCGTTCAAAATAAAATTTTAAGATCCGCTACAAACACAGATAGATACATACGCATAGCAGATTTGCACGAACTAGCAAACTGCCCTACTATTGTGCAATACCTAACAGAAATAACTGATACATTTTATAAAACAAAAATACATGAATTTTTAGATTTAACCAGAAATATAGATATAGCAAATACTAGGCAAAATCACAATAAAACGCATAAACCGTTATATCACAGAACCCCATTATATCAGGAACATATCCCACCATAATTAAAAAAAAAAAAAAACGTTATTTCATCATATTCACTAATAATTTTTCTTTTTCACATCAAAAGAGCTCAAAATTTAAAGTATAAAATACAATAGATTTAAGACCCTAAGCATGCCCGGCCCACCAAAACCTGAGGCGAAACGGGCTGCTATTGGTTAACATGACAGCTTTTAGTATATGCCATGCATTACATTGCACTATTATGGGACTTGTATGTCCATTCACTAACAAAACCCCGAATTTTAATCAGGTTTTTTAATGTTTATATTTTTCCTGAAATAATTAAACAACACCTTTCATAAAAACTCAGCTTGTTCTCAAAAACTAGAAAAAACTCAACGAAAATTTTAAAATAACCTATAAAGTAAATCGGAATAGGTTGTTGCTATTGCCCAAAAGTATGCAAGTTTCCACAGGGTTAACACCAACCCCCGGTGAAGGGTTTCGTACCTGAGAACCTGGCTTACCATCTTCGAGAAGAGGACCGCCTCCTTCAAGAAGATAGATCTTGTACTGTAAACTCAAAGACTTAAATGTATATAAAAAGATTTTAAAATTGGAATTAAATTGGCGTTGGGTTCTCACGCAGGTTTTTCGAGTTCCAATCCTGGCGCAGGCGAGACTTTTTAATTAATTTATAGGTCGTTCGAATAATTTTGAGTTTAGGTGATGACGTCATCGATGGTTACGAAAACTACCCCTATCTAGCACGGTTTAAAATCATCCCCTATTTTGTGCCACGCCCTAGGATGGCCATAAAAATGCAAATCGAACCTTAAATTTTCCCCATGTATTTCTTATGGGAAAACTACCCTTAACGCTGTAGAAATGGTATAGCATGTCTACTGACTTAATTAAAAAAAAATTGTTAAAATTACGTCCTGTATATTTGGGAATTCCAAGGCCCATAGATCAGATAGTTTTGTTTTGGTTTGTTGTGAAATAAAAAAGATGAGTATATTTTTTGTAGGTTAAGGTTTTTATCCTGTCGGATGTATAATTTTTTTATATTTGATTTGTTTAAAGGTTAAGTATATGTATGAATTTTTTGTGGTTGTTTGTCTTTATTAAAATGTTGTTTATCACCTCTAGAAGTAGTATTTTGGGTGTTTGCTTTTTTCTAGGAATATAACTTTTTGTGCCAACAATTTCACTTTTAGAAAGGTCCAATTCATTGCTTTTTCTTTTTCTTTTCTTATATTTGGCTATTAACCAGGATAAGTCTTCCTCATCTGACTCTTGTTTTGATGTGGACATAATGCATTAATAAATATTTCAAGTTAATTGAAAGCAAAATAAAGGGGAAAAACATTTTGTATTAATTTGATACACACGTCTGATTATCGCAAATGTTTGGCTTTGACTAGTGACTAAAATTATTTTACTTACTTAATTTATTAATTTTTTTATACATCAACAATATCAAATTAAACGCAACACAAACCCAAAAAAAAAAGCTTAAAATATTATGATACGTTATACCTGTTGGGCTGACTATTTTTATAATTATAGATTTTAAGATTTTTTTACTTAATTAAAAACCTATATTACCTATTACCTCAACTACATAGAACTCTAAATATATTCTATATTGATAAAACAAATTCATGTAATGACTAGTTTGTTCTGGAATATATGCCACGTAGATTCTGCAATGAGGCTGCTTTGGTCTTAGTCCAGAGATATTTTACATTTGGATACATAGTGGCTTGTTGCCTCTTACAGATTTTTACCATCACGCGCAGTAAACAAACCCGTTGGTTATTGGTACATGCGCAATTATAAGTCATGTCCAGTACCGGACTTATTATATTTCATAAATCAATAATTCATTTAATTTAAAAATACATTTTTATTTTTTTTTTAATTTAAATAAACAATAAGTTTTATATCATTATCCTCTAATTTTTAATACTTTTCAAAAAAGCGTCAAAATTGTTAATATATTATTCCGGTTTTTTGAGGTTAGAAAAAAGTTCGGACCATGGTGTCCTATTTAGCATATACAACATTTCTGGGTTCAATACTTTAGTTTTATTTTGTAGAATGAATTTATTTAAGGTAAGGTAAAGGGACTAAAAGGAATCGGCCCAAAAACAATGTCGTGGCTTCGCAAGACAATAGGAACTTGGACGGTAATGAATGTCCGTACATTACCTTCTGACAATGGCATATTAAAGAATAAAAAAGTTTTAAAAAATTGGCCCCTAGCGTACAGTGATAAAAAGCACTAAAAAGAAAAAAGTGATAAAATTATTATGGTGGAGAGGGAATACAGAACATATTACAGAGACGCGTTCGAAACAAAAATTTAAATGTTAGTAGAATTAATAACATTAATGCATTTGCTAATGCTTATAGGTACTTATTACTCGTAACAAGTTTAAGGAAAAATAAATATTTATACTTAGTTCTAGTTATTTAAAACTGTCGGGGTGCGAATCGTGTAATAACATTTCATTGGTTATGTAACATTGTAAAAACTCATGTAATACATTAGTTGATAAATCTGTTTTACCTATTTCTTAATACCTACTTATACGGCAACAATTGATGTAAAGCGTATAAGATGTTTTTAATGTAACTGTATCTTTAAAAAATTATTTAACCACCGTAAGTGGCTTCTTATATTATTTTGATTATTTTTGTTTAAAAGTCATTATCTAACAGAGCAAACGATACAGCACTTTTATCCATTTCTATAACCTTTAACGACGAAACTACGACTTATATGTACATTGTGTCTCAGGATAGGTTTTACAAGAGAACAAATGGAAAAAATAGGAGTTCCTAAACGTCCTTTTGGGAAAACTGGTTGCATGGTCCAAAACTAATAAATACAAAATTTTACTTTGATTGGTAATATACAGGGCAAGTAATAACTAAAAAAAAGGTAGAAAATATTACAAAAATTATAGCCAAAATAAATTACGGGCGATCTGAGGTCGGGTAGGGGGAGGGAGATTAAACTGTGTGTGTTATGTGTATTTTTTCGATTTACGGACAAACTATAAGTCATCTAGTACCCTTATTTTTTAAAATAGGACAAGATTGTATAGGTAAATGTTTTAAGAATTAAATTTTATGTTAAAATTTAAAGAATTAAAGTAAAAATATATATATCTTTGTTAATTTTTTGCATTATGCATTAACAGTTGTTTTAAAAACTTGGCTTAAGGCAGCAAATTTAAAAAATATTTAAAATATTTTATTTTCTTTTTAATTTTTTATCCTCTTGTCCATTATTTAAGTTGTAATGCGTAATATAAAAAATTGTCAATTACATTTTAAACTCTTCTGCATTAATTTTAAATTTTGGTATAAAATTCAATTCTCTACAACCTTACTTATACAATTTTGTAATATCTTTAAAAATAAAAGTAGTTAGCTTCTAAAAATTTTTCATATCTTTAGTTATATCTCGCCCTGTATAATACCGATTAGGGTGAACTTTTGTATTTATTAGTTTTGGACCATGCTAGATATTTGGTATATCGATACTAGGCTAGGGCACTTGTATCGCAAAAAAAAAAGTTTATTAAATGTATATAAACTAAATAAAAACAAATCTTACCCCAAAACATAAAATAAGTCAATCAAAGCACTGTGAAAACAACGCAGAATATCAAATTCAAATGGTTTTTAACCATAGCACCCAAAGTCTAACACGACAGACAAAAATTGCAAAATACGGTACTGGCTAAACGTGCCTTGAACGGGAAACCCAGATTAGGCGATGATAAATTCTCGTGATTATGTTCGTTCGGAGCACGCGCGTGTACGCCCCGTGACAAAGGAAAATGACTGGTAGCAAAGCGCACAAACGCATTTATTCACCCCTGAATTGTAGCTATTGGCATTTAGAGTAGACTAGCTTTCAAATTGATAAAAATCCTCATTTTTACTTTGAAAACTCTTTTTGGTTTGTCATCAAAAATCCTCGAAAAAAAGGAAAAAATTTGGTTTGTGACAACACTGGCTAAGTGGTTGATAAAGTTTATGTAGCAAGCAAATAGCAAGTTTTCATTACGAAGTAATGAAGGGTTTTCCATTTTTAACGCTCGATATTTGACAACAGCGCATGACTAAGGCAAGATTGATACAGTCCTTAAATTTTGGCAGAATAGTAAGTCAGTAGTGACATTTTACTATGGAACGCTACACGATCGAGCAAGGCGTAGAAATCGTTAAAACCCATTATCAAAATCGGTGTTCGGTTCCCCAAACGTTCCGTGCACTACGTTTAATTTTATGGTATTCACGATCGTTCTGCAGAGATTTAACCTTGTTGGATTTCTTCTTGTGGCGCTACATGAAATCTCGAGCATATGCGGTCAAACCACAAACGATTGCCGCCCTAAAGGCCAACATAGCTGGCACCATTGGTAAGATTGGGTCACATTTGTTTGTTGTTTTTCATACAAAATTGGATCCTAAGGATTCAAATGATTCAGCGAAACTGCGGCGGTCATTTGGCTGATATAATTTTTAAAACGTAATGTCATCGAATACGCCTTAAAATAAAAATACATTGCAACCATTGCAATATATTTCTTATAATTTGTTTTATGTTTATTCAAAGATAGAGAGTTGAAAATAGAAAACCCTTTATTATTAATTGTATTGCAGTCCATTTTTCAACGACCAATACATAAATTACATGTTAAATTATTGTGTTTCTGTTCTTATGCTTAAATTCTGATTCTGGATAATTAAAAACATAAATTTTTAGTTCTTGTTTCTTTTTGTGTGATTTACGTTGAGTAGTATGTACATAAGTATATTTAATATAATAGAGCTCATACAAACATAAAAGAAAGACAATTTAAATAAATTAAAATATGGTACGCCATTGCCTTTTCCAAAAATAAAAATAATTTTTTAAATCATCATTAATTTGGCAGCAAATTTGACTTCTTAAAATTTTTACTCCGAAACACCGTTTTCGCGTAAAAAAATAGGCCACCAGATACTATTTTAAAATAATTCAGTTATACCACAATATGCATAACAGGTTTTTATTATATTTTGCACAAAAGGTGCATTGGAGAAAAAAAGTCAAGCGGCCAAATTTCTTGAAAAAATATATTTTTCGAAAAATCTCGTTTAGACGCCACTGGTAAAAATAATAAAAAAATTATATTAACAATGTCTATTGGTGCTTAGTAGGTGCATGTTGAATTTCATGAAAATATCTTAAATTATTTTAAAGTTAAAATAAGAAAAAGACTTTTGTCTTAAAATTATAAAACCCTATAGCTTAAAAGTTAAGTGGTATAGGACATATGTTCATATAAACTTTTCTTCCATATATAACTATGCAATAAAAAAAACAAAGTCTAACATTTTTTCATAATGGTTTTATAAACAAAACCCTAAATTAATTTATGTCACGTTTCAACGCATCTGGAAGTAAAAAGGAAAAATACGATTTTAAATAAGCAACCCCAGACATTTTAATAAAAGTTTAAATGTCATTGAGGCGAGATCCAAGACGATTTCGCTGGATCTCGCCGCTTTACCATGGCCTCATTAAACAAGAAAAAAACTAAATAAGCGCTAAAAGAAAAGCGCTGTAAATGCAACGAGTATTGAAAATCGATAAAGGGATATATTGAGAAGCAGAACAAAGAGATTATGTAAAGCTTGCCTTTACATCGTGTGGATTTTGTAATACATTATCCATGTTATTTTCTATTCGTTAGCGTAAGGATATTTACGATACGGATTTTTGGTTTTGATAGACATAAAAACATCTCTTAAATAATGTTCTTACATTACCTAAATACTTGTGTCGGTTTGATAAAATACATAAGTATTTAAAATACATACATATAAGAAGCAAACATGTAAAAAGAATAATGTTCCTTTTTAAACTTTAGGAGATAATTAACATTTTTGAATAACTTAAAAAGGAAAGTGGATAAAATATTACTTTTTATGAACCTTGCACACCAATATAGGTCAAGAAAAACAATATATACTCACATAAAAATGCTGAATGTTTACTATCGTTACTCGTAAGAACAAAATAATTAAATTTCTTTTAAAACTAAATATGTGAATAAAATTTAATTGAACTAAAGTCAATGGTAGTTTATTCTATTTAAAATAAAATTAAGACTTTTTAGAAAAAAATAGGTTTTATTTAAAATATTTTAAATTAAAAATACCTAAACAAGCGAAAATCTTGACTTTTAAGATTTAAACGAGCATGTGTACAAATAATATCCTTTTATATTAGGCCAGTTGCGGACTAGCAACTTTTTTCGACCATTAAAAAATTGGGATAATGAAACGTATTTGTATTTATATCATACCGCGCACTAGCAACTTTTTAGTCACGGCAACTTAAAAATTACATCTTGATCTATTTGAAGGTGATTCAAACCGAACACCACCTTTGATTTTTGTTTTTTTGTTTTTTGAAATAAAAGCATTAATAACTGCTATCTCAGTGAAATCCATGTTAACAAAGCAACACCCTAGCCAAGCCACTTTTGGGTCGAGCAATGGGGCACCAGGAACTTTTTTCCAAATGGAGATAGGGGTCATGTATTTCTTACTTTAAAATCCCTTTGATTCCCTACTCAAAGCCATCGCCACTGTTTTCTTTTTAAGATCGGACCAGCCGTTCCAGGCTTAAAAACCAATATCATTAAAACCGTTTCACAGTTTTAAACCCGAATTCTAAACCTTTCTAACGTTGAAGCGGCTTGACCGAGGTCCTCGGAATCTAACAGGCCACCGCACTCGCTTCGCACGGCTTCGGTAGACGTCCTAACTTTGGATGTATTAGCAGAGTATTAGTATATACGTTCTTGGGATTTTCTTGTGTTTGAACTGTATTAGGAGTGATATTTTAAAATTATTATAAATAAAAAGGCCGCTTATGTGCTTTAATGATAGAAATATGCATATATTAAAAAAAAATGTAAACGTGTCCAGAAATAAATAAATATATATCTTTAAAAATAAAACATAATTTTTAATTATGTAACAAGAAATAAGAAACAGTATTTGTTTTATGGATGGTAGTTAAAAACTAAATTAAAAGTAGCAAAAAACCAAAAAATTAGAACAAGTAAAATGATAAATAAAAATCGACTTTTTGGTGGCAAGTCTGAATAAAAATAATAAAATTAAGTGTTATTTATTATTTAGGCTTTAAATTTTAAAATTGTTACCTTGTTTTGGGATATTCTGAAAGTTCTTTGATATTAAATTTCAAATATGTTTGTTTGGTTATAGTGTCATAGTGACATGGATAACTGGTTGCTGGGGTATTTATTGTTTATAATACAAAAAAGGTGAATAGTTACTTAATTTTTAGTCTTCCTGAAGATACTTTAGTATCAAGCAAAAGCAACCAAGTTTAAATTATCTGAAATTGATGCTACACAATAATCTTTATTTAATAATTTATACGCACTTTCTTTGATTTGCGTTTTTTAAAACAAGTTTCCTTTGCTAAAATGCTCGATGCATCCCAGTGTATTTTTATGGAAAACTTTTTAATTTTAAAGCTCGAATTCATTTATTTCTACACTCTGGATCGCTGGGCAACCCTAAACAAGTTTAAATATTCGATGATTGTAAGCTGTTAAAAACATTACAAACTCATCGAGTGATGTCCCTGAATAAAATGTTTCTATTTACCTGTGAAAAGTGAGGTGCGTAAATAAGTACCAATATTCACTTTCTAATCATCAAAAAAACACCAAAAAACGCCTTATTTGATCACTCTTGGCTTGCCAAATTCAAGCGTAGCGAGGTGGTCCTAAATTTTTTTAACAAAGAAACATTAATTTACTGAGATAGTATGGACCTCGATACCTCTAGCTACGCCATTGGCCATATTGTCAAATGAGATGGCGTCACTCGCAAGCGTCAGGAAGCGTTCATTCATGTTTATTTTACGATATGAGTAAAAACCTGCGGGCGGCGTTGCCGGGCTTGGCAAATAACCACACATTTTAAGACTTTAGCCTTAAAAAATAATAATAACTAATATTTTTAAAAATATTTAGCTTATTATCATAAATAAAAATAATAAAAATATATTTATTGTTTATTTAAAAAGTTATAATATGAAATCCTTTAATATAAGCTTATCCAATAATTACTTGTGATTAGTAAGTTTAGAGTGGAAAAATTAAATTTATCAAACCGCATTTTAGCGCTTTTACTGTGATGTATTGATGACAACAGCTCAAACGTAAATAAAAGTGATCCATTTGTCGTCGATTGCTCTTTCGAGCAAAAAGTATTTCCCCCTCTAACTCAGCATTTTTGATTTCATTTTAGGAAGAGCTTTTGCCTTATTAATGATCATTTACTTACAGAAAAGCTTTCGTCATTCGCCAATGGTTATTGCTTTACTCTGAGGAATTGTTTCGTATAATTCCTTCACTTGCGGTTTCAACAGAGAAACTCGTAATGCCGCACGTATGCATCTATGCATCCCAATACGATCCAACTGGACAGGCCCTGAACTTTCCACAATGTTGGTTCTTTTAATCCTAGAGTTTGTTCCTAAAATGTGAAACGTGCTACCCTCGGAGGTCTTTTTAACCTCCCAAGTCTTCAAGTAATAAGTTCCATGTCAATAAACTTTCTCTTACCTCGCATAAGGCACCCACGATACGCTAGTATTTAGGCTTTAAACTTTTGTGGATTGTCCAAAGATTGAAAAAAACTGAAGATTTGATGCTATGTCTAAGGGAAAACAGGTATCTGCTGTTAGTTTACCACCGGAATTATTCACGAAGGATTTTGTTTTTACGTTTTCTCTGTGGTTTCAAAGCCACTTTTGTTTTAATTCTTTATCATGTAAAAAATAAAATTCTGTAGTATACAGGGTGTAAAGGAATGTTGTTTAAAGAGTTTAAGGGCAGATTCTACAATAAATTGAAAGAAAAGTTCATGTAATTATGAGTTTGCAAATTTTTCGTTCTTAAGATTACAGGGTGTTAAAGTTTTCAAAAAATTCGGAAACACTTATTTTAGTAAAAATTATAAGATAGATATAAAAATAAAAATTTCCCCAATGCTTCTTTTATAATCTAAAAATACGGTATTAAGGATTTTTTGTCTTCTAAACTAAACAAGATACAAAAAATAGGTGTTTTAAAAATTTTATTTTTATATGCTTAATCTAAAGAAAGCACAAACATTTAACACACATTTACAGAGTCCACTGACTGTGATACCGTACCGTTTTTTTTTGTTAGACATATTCCTTCAGCTGCTGCTCGAGACGCTACTGGACTTACTAAATGTTTTTACTTAGCGATAAATTACCTCCCTAATGTCATAAATAACATTGCCAAATTAAAACAAAATTGTGTAAAGGATATTTAAGATATTAAAAAAAAACTATTTTTTTACAAGATTAACACCCTACAGTAAAATCTGCCCTTAATTTTTTGAACAACATTTCGTAACACAATGTATACTTTTCCCGGATTTGCATCCCGGCGCACAACACCGATTTGGCATTTTAAAAACAAAACCAAAACTTTATTATTATACAACCTACCCAATATGCTATTCTAGCATGCGTTCAAGTGAATATGAGAAGAGGGCATCACAACCACATAATTCACATTCTCTCAGACAGCCAGGCTGCTCTAAAAGCCTTAGATGCCCATCGTATAACATCCAAAATCACGATGGAGTGCCTGAATAGTATCAAAGAGCTCGCCGCCAGGAACAACGGGATAAAACTTCTTGGGTTCCTGGACAATCGGAAATAAAAGGCAATGAGAAAGCGGATGAACTAGCTGGGTCGTCTAGAAGGTTCAACGGTCCAGAGCCAGTACTCGGACTGTCCAAAAAGGTGACGAAAACAACGATAAGCAGATGGTCTCAACAACAACATCTTGCTCGTTAGCATACATCCAAGCCAAAGACATGCGAAGGAGACACTGGGCAATCCTTCCAAGGAACTTAAAACTGAGGTCCTCCAGCTGGGGCGCACTCAGCTAAGACAAGTAGTAGGACTTCTGACAGGACACTGTCATCTAAGAAAACACTTGAAAACATGGGCAGTTACAATGGACCCTTAACATGCAGGCTTTGCGGGGAAGAGGAGGGATACATAGTCTACAACTGCATTGCAGTGACACGCAAAAGACCCAGTCTATTTGGGAACATACATAGCGGAAACCCTCTTCTGCATGAACATCTTGGCAGATATATATATATAAAAAAATTAATTTGTATAGTTGGTTTGCAAATCTTCATATTTAAGCAATTTTCTAACTCTTATAATAATATAATACCGTAGGTATAATGAGTTTTATTTTTTAGGTTTTTTAAAATAACATCTTTTTGACCCACCCTGTATAGCGGTTTTATACCTTTTTATAAGCTATATACCTGTACATAATTCCTATAAACATTTTTTTCCAATTGCAATAGTAACGTCAATATCGTGTTTTAAATATATATTTTTTAAATTTAAGTTAACTGTTTTTTGGGACACCCTGTATATTATTTTTCTAAATGTTAATAATTAGTTTGCAAATCTTCATATTTGAGCTACTTTGTAACTCTTTCAACAATATAATACCGAAGTTATTATAATTATTAATTTTTAGGTTTTTTTAATATAACACCTTTTTCGCATAAACACTTATATTTTTAATTGTTATAGTAACATCAATATCGAAAATTAAATATATTTTTTTACATTTTAGATTAACTATTTTTGGGACATTCTGTATAGGTTATTAATTATGCTGGTATGCACCTACTCATACCACATATCTAGTGAAAATTTTATTTAAATACCTCAAATAGCAAAAATTTTACAGCTAGTTAAAATTTTGATCTTTTTTATTTTACCACATTATATGTAAAGAGTGCGGAAAATGTTTTAGGCAATCTATAAAATGAGAAAAAATGTATTTTACAATTTGTTTCGTTTGCGAGAAATTTTTCTGTCATTTTTTAAGTTTTTTGGAAACATAGCGGTATACCAATTTCCTACTAGCATATAAAAAATAAAGAAAATCTTTTATATTTTGGCCAGATATACCTAAACATCCTGTATATAAAATACACAAAACACTACAAAATTATAAAATAACTTTTTAAAAGCACTGTATAAAATATAATAATAAAAAATAAATAGCCCAATTATAAGTATATTATCAAACAATTTAACCCTACATGTTCTGACCAGATGTACATAAACACCCCCAGCGCTAATATCCTCCTAGCTCATACAATTATGTTTAATTTTAAAAAACTAATAAATATAACTTTTTACTTATGGCCAGTTTTTACATTTTTATGTATACATAATTGCTAAACTTAATCTAGGGATAAGATTTCATGTGTAAAGAAAAAAGATTTTGAATAAGGAATACGTAAGTTAAAAAGAAATAAAGCTTAATATTGCGTTATACTCATGTATCTTCGACTTTTAATTCAATTGGTTTGAAGGGGTATGTCAGAGAGGTATTAGTTTGAAGGGGTAGTTCGGCGACGTACGCATGTCTTGCTTTAAGCCGTCCCAATATAGAAAAGTAAGAATGCGTCTGGCAAGTAGCATTTATTTGGTCTATTCCCATTTGGTGCATTTCATAGATAACCTACATTTAGATCCGCAGTGGTAAGAAGCATTTTTCGGATTTTTACGACCTCGCGCAGTGGGTGGATGAACATGCGCACTTAAAAGCTGTTGCAAAATACAAACACTGGCACCCCGTACCCTTCATCCGCGGTCTGACCGTAACGCTCATTAGCTACCATACTCCGAACAGAAAACGAGGACGCCGTCAACAAATTCTTTCCTATAATGCGGATAGTTTGTTTGGGGCCGGGTGCGTTTATCTTCAACTGGCTTGCGCACAAACCGGTTTTTTCGCCCATGAAATGTAACTTTTGTTTCGCCCAGGTTATAACATTGTCAATCCATCGAGATCAGTGGTGCATTTCCGCTTGGGGCATAATCTAAAAATTTCCCGTTTCGGGAACGATTCTAAAATGGACCTGCGAAGATATACTTACATTCTCGTTTGGGGTACTAATGGTGAGAATAGAATTCTTAAGTGCATTGATAAAGTGTGTCTTGGTTTTAATTAAGTAATTAAAAAAGGATTTACTTACCAGAACTAACCATTTGAAAGTGTGTATTAGTCTTGGGTTTAATTAAGGAATTAAAAACAAAAAAAGGATTTGCTTTCCAAAACTAACCATTCGTAATTCCCTAAAACTTGTAAATTACCCTGTAGAGCGCCGTACCTACCTGCTTTACTGCGCAAATATCTTATGACATAATTTATTTGACTTACAAATTTTCTTTAATAAAACAGTTGCAAAGAATTGTTGTAGCACATAAAAATAAAAAATCCTTTATGTTTTTGCCAAATATACAAAAACATCCTATATATAAGATACATAAAACACTACAAAATGATATAATAACTTTTTAAAATATTAATGAAAAAAAAAACAAAAATAGCCCAATTATAAGTATAATATCAAAAACCTAACCCTACATGTTCTGACCAGATGTAGATAAACACGCTGTAGAAAACACTGTTTAAAGCGCTAGTATCCTCTTTTTTATTTTTTAAGTCATAATCATAAAAACCCTGTACATAACGGATTTTTTATCATTACTGATTTTTGCTAATTTGGCCAGGATTATTTAAAATATCCTGTATATAATATTTTCTACATTTAGCTATAGATATATAATCTTTAAAAATCCTGTATCTAATTTTACCAATTACTATATTTTTTAATTTAATAACACTTTGAATAATGTATAAAAAGCTTAATTAATATACCTAGTAATAAAACCACCTGTATTTTTTTACTGCATGCTCACTCAATTTGGAGATTCGGCCTCTTTGTCGCTTCTCGCTCTCGCTTGCACTTCAAGACTTAAATGGAACGCGGCGATATAACGCGGCGACATAACGCGGCGAGCTAACGCCGCATGAGTCATGTTTTTGGTGCTTGCAGCCGGGTTTATTCAATTATAGGACGTTGTCACGTCAAAAAGTGGGTATTTTTAAATATTTTAAAAATCGTATTACCGTAATATTAATGTAATAAGGCACTTGTAAAGCCCTACCTAGATTAAGACAATAGGTTCCAATGGCATCTCAGTGGGCACTACAGCCAATATTATCAAGAAAAAAATTACGCCACGGCCTCTTTATAAAGTTTTTATACATTTTTCAAATAAAAATACAACTTTTTAGTCTTTTGAGTTTTTTGTACCTCGCTTTGTATCCGAAAAACAAATGAAGCTACTTTTAGTTATTCTAAAAAGTAGCCCTAAACGGCATAAAATCAAATCCAAAATTAAAAAATAAACATTTTTACCCTTAATTAATGGGAAAAATGACAACTTTCGACAAATTACACAACTGCTTATTTATTTTAGGGCAAATAGTAATTGTTTTATTTTCATTTTTGCTTTTTATATAATATTGTTTTTATGTGGGTATTTTTTAAAAGAATTTATAGTAGCTTTAATCTTTTTTGTTGAAAACGAAGGTAGATACAAATAGAAAATACAAGCGACTAAAAAGTTAAATTGTTAATTACTTAATCAGAAAAAATATTAAATCTTATCTAAAAAGTCAGTGGCGTAATTTTTTTTAAAATGATATATTGACTGTAGTGCCCAGTGAGACGCCACCAAACACAACAATCGTAATTTAGGCAAAGCTTTACAAGCGCCATAATAATAAGTGTCCCAAATTTTATTTAACTTGTTTAAAGGGTTCTTAGAATATTTAAAAGATACGGACTTTTTTTTAAACTTTAAAGCTCTGTATCTCAGAATGGAAGCAAGTCCGGACAAATGTTTATGGAAACTTTTTCTTATAAAAAGGTATAAGAAAGCACCCCCTTAAGTTTCGTATTTTAGTTAGGAAACACCCTGTATATTTATCCATTTTTAGGTCTATTACACAGGTTCAAAAAATAAGAAAGTGGTCTGTGCTGGATATTGGACAAGGATTATCTCACGGACTTTTTTCGCTGATCCAAGGAGGCACTAGAATTTTTTTAACACGCTTTTATTAGCTTGGGTTGTATGTATGTATGTATGTAACGGAATCTTTAAGCTTAATTTTCACCAACTTCCAGCGATTCGATTTCCTTGAAACTTTGCACACGTATCAAGGACCCATGACAATGCAATAATCTGCAAACAGTATCCCGTTATCCTGATTAGGATCGCCAGAATAAAATTCCTTTATAGATTTTCTGTAGGAGAGTAACAAAGAAAGAGCTAGTGCGCGATCTGTGCATGCGTGCAGTTTCGGACGTACTCTCAGCATAAGGCTGACACAAACTTGTTCGGAGTAGTTGCGTTCTGAAACCCCATGCAACAGTGAAGCTTTAAATGAAATGATTAGATTACGAAATAGTTCGTGAAACATTTCAATATCACATGTCCGCAGAAAACTAATTGACATATCGAACTAAAAAATAAATAACTAAAAAACACGCTTTTATATGCAACCGAACTAAAAATTAGAAAATAATTTTTTATTACAAAGAGTTTGTATTACAGTAATAAAAGGTCAAACAATGAATCATAATTATATACCTCAAAATAAAATTATAATAAAATTTAAGACGATAACAGAATAATTCACTTCAGAATAAAAGCGTGGGGTGCTTAATATATTAAATATTATAATTATTTCATTTGTAAATATCTATACTTAACGCCTCTATGCTTTTTAAAAATTGGCTTAGCCGCTCCAGACATACAAACCAATACCATTAAACCCGCAGTGTTTGTACAATGTACAGTATATAGGCCAAATTTCAAATGGTTCTAGGTCTTGAAAAACTATGTTATATTTTTTACATTACGCATTAAAACCTTAATACTGGCCAAAATTTAATAGAACATTAAGACATTGTAAAGTTTTTTTTTAATCCGCTTTCTTGTAACGTGTATTTATTGTTAATGTATAAGAGGTAAAAGAAAATGACGAAAGCCTATTTCTCTCTACTCTAGCGCTTTAATTTTGAATGTTGAAATAAAATTTAATTCTATAAACCGCTAGCTCATACAGTTATGTTTAATTCTTAAAAAATATAACTTTTTACTTATGACCTGTTTTCACATTTTTATGTATACAGATTTGCTAAACTGTATAGGATTAATATTTCATGTGTAAAGAAAATAGATTTTAAATAAGGAATACGTAAGTTTAAAAAAAAAAGCTTAACATTGCGCTATTCTCGTGTATCTTCAACTTTTAATTCAATTGGTTTGGAGGGGTATGTCGGAGAGATATTAGTTTAAAGGGGTAGTTCGGCGACGTACGCGTGTTTTGCTTTATGTCTTCCAAAGATCATGGACAAGGGGAGAGAAACAGTTGATTTACCCCCACCAATTAAAAAATGGCACACACCTGCGACTTGTGATTGTGTTCAGCGACCGACAGAGCTCGTCAAAGTTTTATTTTATTCTTGCTTACAGTTGTTAAAAAGCACGTGCTTGGTCAAAAGTATGGATATATTTATAATTTTTTTGTTTCAGTACGCACTTTATGTGTCTGAATCAATACTATCAGCCAAATATCTTGCGAACTTTAACCGGCTTGATGGTTAACTTAACACAGCGGGATTACTCGTCATGCGCATGAGAGGTTCTTTTTTCGGCTTGCTATTGGCTGTTATAAATGTCAAAACTCTTGACTTTCAATATGGCAGATGTTTTGTGATTGTTGTGGTTGTTTATTTGTTTTATGTTTTATTCGGTTTAATTTTACGTGTGACCTGTGTTTTAAATATAAATTATTGAAACAACATTTGTGTAAATTTATTGGGTTTTTAAATAAATTATTTTTGAAATTATTTACGTTGTTTTTTTTTATGAATAAAAACAAATTAACACTTTATGTAAGATTTATTTTTTTAACAAAATATTATATAAATTAATATTTTACATAAATACGTAAAATATATTTAATGAATATCTTGCTGGAGGTAAAAACACAATGAACCAATAGAGGATTTCAGTGTGCGTAACTTCATATTTAAAAATTCCTTGAACTATAAGACAGACAAATGACCAGTTTAAAAATTATTAATATTGATAAAAATTATACTAAAGCGAAAAAATAAAAAGGCCTAAACACTAAATAACTGACCCAGTTGAGGTACAAACCAAGATTAGAGTGTGTCTACTTAATTTCGTACCATAAGGCAAACTATTATTAATTTTACGAAAAAATTTAACCATCCCTTATTTATTGTTTTCGGTGGTAGGTATATGAAATATCTTAAAAAGTATGAATTTTTCTTAAGAGGAAAAAACACTTATTTTTGTCAATATCGAAAATTTGTGGAAAAAAGATGTTTAGGATTAAGATTTTTTTCTGCAATACCGAGCATTTTTGAGCTTCCTTTTCAAAAATATTTTATTTCAAAATAATATTGTATTCAGTATTGTGGAAACTTAAATTTTCATTGTTAATTAAAACCAACAATCTTATCTGTTTCCTCATACCTAAAAAAACAAGTATGTAGATATCGAATAAAATGGACCAAGCACAGTGGCCTATGGAAACTGAAAAAAGTAATATTAACTTATACAGTATAATACCTTTTAACTAAATAGGATCAAAATAAATCTATAATTTATTTTTTTGACGTTTTGTTTTGAAATTGTATTTACTAAATAAAAATTATAAAATAAGAATAATAGTAAAAAAAAAAAATTAAATATAAAATATTTCATCCAGACCTGCCTCCTCTGGAATAGTCCCTAGCACTGAAACCGCATTTCCTCGTTGTATTGCGAGGCTAATTCTCTGAGTTATAAAGCTTCTAGCATTTTTTAATTTTGTAAAATTACAAATGTTTGAAATTAGTTTTTTTGGCTCATTACCCCAAGGCCCAAAAGTTTCAACTGCGAAAGGAATAAAGACAAAATGGTCCATTAGCTCTTCATATTTTTTGTTTTTCTGATTTTCAGCTAAACGTGCAGCAAAACCAATTTCTTTTCTTGATTCGTTAATATATGAATCTGCAAGAGTATGCCTGCACGTAGCATCCCACAATAATGCCTTTCCACTCTTCCAGGGAACTAAAGTCATCCCGTCAACGCGTTTACCGTCATTTCGACAAATGCCGGGTGGCTCTAAAACTGCTGGGAAATTTGCTGTGATTAAAGCACGCTTAATAATATCATTAATCATCCTGTGCCTCGACATCCTACCTGCACTTTTGTTGCAGCTGAGCCCGTGAAGGCCATATATGTCAACTATTTTGCCGCAAATGCAGGTATGCTGCTCACACACAGGCTGACCAATTCTCAGTGAAACGGAAACACGAAACGTGGAATCATCCAAAAGATTCCCTAGTTGAGAAGATGGCAAAGCATTAAGCCATGCATTGCTTTCATAATTTTGAAGAGCTAAAAGACGAGCCCTGTCTAAATTACTCACACATAAAGAATTAAGATTACTGAGAAAAACTTGGCACATTTTAAAATCTAAACTGGTTTGATTTTTTCTCATCTCATTAGGAATACATTCCAATTTACATAGAGAAAGCCACGAACTTAAGGAAAAATTAAAATCAAAATCTATTGAATTATATACAGCTTGTGGAATAATAGATTTAACAAGATCAAAAGTATCGTAATTTGATCCTAAAAAGCTGAAAAGCATAAGGTTGACAAATCTCTAATACCAAGCCCTCCAAGTTTTATTGGCAAAGATATTTGTATCCATGATTTATCGTCTATATTACAATTAATTATATTTTTTAAAGTATGTTTTAAAACAGAATCAAATTTTGAAAGAAAAAAGGAATTCGTCCAACAAGGTGCACAGCGTAATAGATATATTAGACGTGGAATAGCGAAAGAATGTCTTAAAAGGTAAAAAGATATATGACGGTTTAAAAACACATATTTTCGTGTATTCTATTGAGAGTTAAAAATTTTTCTCCAAGGTTTTGCCAATCGAATTAGGAGAATAGGGACATCCTAATAAGTTCAAGCAATCCAATGGAGTTTTCTTTATATTTGGAGCTAAAAGTTTGAATTTTAAGAACACGGAATTTTCTAAATTATTATTTAAAATACTAGTGATTTCACATTTTTCAGAATTAATTTCTAGACCAATTGATGCACTTTTTACAATTAAATTTTGAAAATCTTCTAAAACAGTATCTATATCTCCCGCTATAGTCCCATCATCTAAATACCATAAATTTATTTCTGATTTTAAAGAAGAAACAAAAGAATTAATAGCAAGACAAAATAAAGGTGGTCCCAGAGGATCCCCCTGCTGTACACCTCTTTCAGAATATATATGATTTTCACCAAAAGAAAGTAGAGAAGGTTTTTATAGCATTGTGATATAAAGGGCAAAAATTCTGGGAAATGTTCATTAATTTTTGAAAGTAACACATGTCTATTAACCATATTGAAAGCATTTTTAAAATCTATTTTTAATATTATTTTCTCTGTTGAATGATGAAAATTAATATATCTTCTTAAAGCATGGGTCACTGCCTCTGCACCACACTTAGTGCCAAATCCTAACTGATTAGGCCTTAATTTTTCACCTAAATTTTCATATATTCGTGAGCAAACCAATTTTGCCACTAAGCGTCGAAAACAGAGACCCACCGCAATTGGACGAATACCTCCATCTTTTTTATTAAAAGCACAAAGATTTGCCCCATAAAAAAATGGACATATTGAAGAAGGAATTAATCCTTTGATAATATGAGATGAAAATAACGCTAATGAATCAAGTAAATTAGAAGAAATAATACCAAGTTCCTCAGAAATCAAATCTTTTAGGTGTTGAGGTCTCAGTGAGTCAAGACCTCCAGCAGAACCAGGCCTAAAAGATGAAATTACATTTTTAACTTCTGATTTTGTTACTTCGTTAATATGATCTGAATTATCTGAATTTTCTATATATATGTCTTCACGATCCTCGTTTTTTTCGAGATTTTCTGTTGGATGTTTTTCTTTTAATTTCCAAAAGGTATTTTCATTTTTCTCTGCCAAGACATCTTCAGATGAAAGCAAACGAATGGCTCCCTTTACATCTCCTTCAGATATTTTAGATTCCACCTTTCTTGCCAAATTTTTTTCTGTATTTTTCTTTATAATGTTGTGTAAGGATTTAGATTTTTCAAAATTTTTAGAATTATATTTTTCCAGTAAAACTTCTAAAGGTAGATTTTTATTTTTCCTCCATGAATTAAGGTTATATTTTAATTTTAGTTGTCAGTGACAAATTTTTCTCAGACTTTAGTTTTGGGGGAACTTGAAGGACAGCATAAGGAAACAAAAATAAAGATACCCAATCACAAAACTTATTATCGGTAATACATTTTTTAAAACTATTGTAAGTTCCTCTGCAATACAAGCTCTGGATCCTTTTGGAATTCTTTTTATAACTGGAACCGAGGATTTTAATCTTGAAAAATAATTTACAATAAAAATATTATCAGCTTCTAATTCACTTTTATTATTATTATTATTATTATCATTTGCCATTTTTTCTTCACTATCAACGAAGCTCTTTACTGAAGTAACTGAAAAACTTTCTTCTTTATGTATTTTTGACTTGTGAACATTTAAACCCTTTTTTGTTGTGAACTTCTTATTACAGAACGAACAGTAAAATAATTTATTTTCAATTTTTTGTAGCAAATCATAATGACCCGAGTTTGGGTTTCCTGAAAATAATAAATATATATGTTTTTCATGTTTTGATTTCGTTATAATTGTTGGACGGTCCTGAAAATCGACAAAATCTTCAATTTTCTCATTTTTCTCCAAAAAATATATTAAATTGGAATTTATATGTCTCTGATAAAGCTAAACATTCAATTGATGTTCCATAAGTCCCTGGTTTAAGCATATTTAAACAATTTTCATCTTTACTTAGGTTATTATCACTTGTAAACGATTTAAGATCTATCCAGTTTGTTTTGATATAATCGACTGCTTTTTCCCTCAACTCATTGTGTCTGGTTTCAGTATTAAAAATAAACTTGCTCACTGCTCTAAACAAACAATTTCCATCTCCAATGACTTTAATTTTTTTAAAGGTTAACATATTTCATTTCCAGACGTTTGATTTATTTGTCAAGTTAAAAATCTGTCAATCCATAAAATATTGAATAAAAAATAAAGAATTTACAATTTTCTCACAACTTTTTAACCAAACTGCAACGTTTTATGGAAGTTTAAAATTTTAAGTTTCTTTTAAATCCAGTTCTAACTAATATAACTTTATATAACTTCTTTAAAAACTGTTTTAAAAATTGGTATAAAATTAGACGTTTAATGATTTTTTTAAAGTATTTTAATATAATTATTTTGGTTGGTAAGTTTAAGTGTGCTATTTTCATATATTTCTTAACTTAAAATTATACACTTCTTTACATTTTAAAACCATTCTTTATGCTAAATATGTAATTTCACAATAAGAGTTTAGTTTTCAAGAAATAATTCTATTTAGATTTTCATTTTTAGTTTTTAATTCCCTAAAATTTATATATATTTTTCCACATTAACCTATTCCCACTCTAAGAAAAAATATACTTCTACCAAATAGATTTTAATACACCATTAGCACTAAGTTACCAATATTTAGTCACTAAATTATTAATAAATTTCAGTATTAACCACATTTCACACTTTTTATTAATGTTTTATGTATGTTTACTCAATAAATGAATGTTTTTGAATATACCGCCGATTTTGACATTGGAGTGCGTATGCGCATGCCCTGCCATCCCGCAGACCCTTTCTTCAAATTGTGCCACTTTTCGAAACGGCGATTGATCCTCTATCCTTGTCTATTCTCTTTGATGTCTTCACAAAATAGAAAAGTTAGAATGCGTCTGGCAAGTAGCATTTATTTGGTTTATTCCCGCTTAGTGCATTCCCGCTTGGGGCATAATCTTAAAAATTCCCGTTTCGGGCACAAATCTAAAATAGACCTGCGAAGATATACATGCATTCCCGTTTGGGGCACTAATGGTAGAAATATAATTCTTAAGTGCATTGATAATGTGTGTATTAGTTTTGGTTTCAATGAAGTGATTAAATAAAAGGATTTACTTACCAGAACTAACTGTTCAAAAGTGTGTCTTGTATTTAATTAAGAAATATTAAAAAAAAGGATTTGCTTACCAGAACTAACCATTCGTCATTCCCTAAAACTGCACGACTACTTGGCAGTTTTCTGTCCTGCCTCGCTATAGAGTAAAATGTTTTTATTCTTACGCTCTTATTAAAACCTATTCTTAAGGTACCCAATAGCTAATCTGTATAACCCACTCTGCATAATACCAAGCGGAGTGAAATTTTGTATGCCTTGGTTTTGGAAATGCAGCCAGTTTTCTCAAAGTTTTGTTTTACAAATTAAAATGTTTAGTCCATTGGTCCTCTTGTGACGCTTTGTTTTTCTTATAATCATTTTTATTTTTAAAAACTCTATTATTTCTGCTTTCTTTAAACAGTTTTTATGGCATATTATTAATAGTTAAGTAAAAACATGTTTTAATTGTTTTAAACACATATATAATATACTATAATAACTGTGTTTTTTAAGGTGAGTAGATTTGCAAGGCAAAATGGTAAAGCAATATTTGATTTATTTAAAGAGAATGGTCTTCCTATTGTGATGGCCGATAAGAAAATTGAAAAGTCCTCTGGAAATTGTAGTAAGCAAACATTTAGCCAAATATTTATTTACGCTCACTGGCTTTCCCTTTCGTAGCACAAAAGCACTGTAGCCAGTTTCGTATTTGGCCATGGCTTTTAAATACGCATTATCGTAAACGCACCGATATGTTGACTGTGCGAGACCATAAAGATCCAAAAATGCTAGTAACCTCTGAGAATCTAAGGCTGTGTTTATGTTGGAGTTGTTTTGAGCAAGGTTAGCAACGTGGCTCGACCGAAGCATCCTTATCTTACTGTACCGTAAAGGTGATTTTGTCGAGCCGCGCTGCTAACCTCGTTCCTCTTCGCCTCAACATAAGCACACCCTAAATGTGGGATATTTATGGCCATGTAACAACTTTTTTCAACACTAAGAAAAACGTTGTTATTATGTGTGTAATAATATTATTTTAATAAACTGGGACATGTGAACCACATGATGTCACAATTCCATTTCATTCCATATTACTTTTCTGGATCCTTCTTTTTTAAAATTTCCAAAATGTTTTAATTAGTGGCAAAATAAAGAAGTAAAAAAGGCGATAACAGAGTTGTGTTTTGGCTAAAAATAAATATTCTAAAGCTTCTAAAAACGGCACAAAAAAAATTAAAAAGTGGGTCCCCAAACTTTAATAGTAAAAAGCACTGAAAAAATAAGAGGTAATATAAATAGTGAGTTGGCTTAATAAATATTATAAAATCAAGCTTGGGAAAAATATAAAATATACCACTTCAAATTTTGAGTTTAGAACACATTGCAAAAACAGAGGTTATTTAAATGGTGGAAATAGAATTCTTAAGTGCATTAATAAAGATGTGTATTAGTCTTGGTTTTAATGAAGGGATTAAAAAATAGGATTTACTTACAAGAACTAACTGTTCGAAAGTATGTATTAGTCTTGGGATTAATTAAGGAATTAAAAAAAAAAGAATTTGCTTACCAGAACTAACAATTCGTAAATTACAGAAATGCTTAAAATCGCTAGGAAAGTTATATACATTGTATAACAAAAAATTAATTCGCAATAATAAAGGTTATTTTTTGTACTTTAAATTAAAATTTACGCCTAAACTATCTTTAAAAATCATTCAAGAAAGTTTAATTTCCATGAAAATTTTTCATTTAAGTTCGGAGCCCGGAATATTGAAGTACTTATTTAACTTATTCATGAAGCCATTATCTGCGTTATCCCTAAGCACTATAAAATATAGCTCTTAAATAGCTAAGGTAATTTTAAATTAGATATTTTTTCGGATTACTTAAAAATACTAAATAATTATCAAAAAGTTAAAGATGTTCTTTATTATTTTATAATATTGTTATACAGTGCATTTCTTTAATGTGGGATATGAAATTGATGCCTAAATACTATATTTTAGAGTAAAATATTCAGATAAAAATTTCAAGATGGCTTCTGAGCGCCCTTAACTATAAAATCAATAACATCACCTAATACAAAATGACAGTATTTTAAAAAAGCTATTTCTCTCTATAATTAAATAAATAAGAACCAAAACATCAATTTAGGCTTTTCAAGACGTTACCAAGAAGTAGTGCAACCGTTAAAGTCCCTAGAGGCGTCGACACATCGACACGAGTTAGTAATACATTTTTTCTGCTCCTATTGAAGACAATATTTATGTTTAAAAATTTTTTTGCTTATTTACTTTTAAATAATTTATAAATAATATTTTTGTGATTAAATAATGGCACATTTGTTCAAAAAGAGTAGGTGACAAAATTAATATATCTGTAAAGAGTATGTCTGGTGCTAAACAACCCAAAATTGAAAGTATTAAAGAATCGACAGCGGGTAAAGTTCTTGATGAAAATGGGATATAGCCCTGGAGTACATAGGTCCGTCAACAAAAGTTTAAATGTTTAAAAACAGTAATTTACATTACAAACAAACAAGCCACATGTTAAAATTTGTTTAAAACATTTCCCTTACAAAGGAGTGATAATTTGAAAAATCATTTGCTGCTAAGAGCCCAGCATTTTCAACCATTTTGTTATGTATTCCAGTCCTATGACTCCTGTTTATGACAAGTAGCAATAAAGATGGTTTTACCGAAAGCTTCTGCTACGCTTATTAATATTTGTTAAAAATGCATAAAATACACCACTTTCATTTCTTTTTCCTATAATTTTATGTGCACACAGCCACACCCTTTCCATTTATCAAAATTTGTGCATTATATTTTTTTAATAAATATTTATTATTTCTGAGTGTTATCATGCCGACATTCTTTGTCTAGTCCCTACCTGTTAGACGGTCTCCTTTCTACGCATTACCTATATCTCCATATCTGGATCACGTTGTAAAATCAACTATTAAAATTTTGGATTTATTTTTGGGTAAAATCATAATAATATTCCTTTTTATCTTAAGTATTTTTTTATAAAAGATAATATATCGAATCAGCTAAATACGTAACATATAGGCAATGTAAGAAAAAGAGACAGTTTAACGTGAATACCGGCATGTAAACATTTCGTATTGTATGATTCATGTAGGTACATCCTTTGTTGTTGCTTTACTGGCCGACATATCTTTTCTATTGCCTATGCAGTATGTAAGTTTTAAAATATATAAGATATGTGTGTCCAAATCAGGTATTTAGGAAATTTTTAAAGTACTGTCATTTTGTTTTAGGTGATGTTATTGATTTTATAGTTAAGGGCGCTCAGAAGCCATCTTGAAATTTTTATCTGAAAATTTTACTCTAAAATATAGTATTTAGGCATCAATTTCATATCCCACATTAAAGAAATGCACTGTATAACAATATTATAAAATAATAAAGAACATCTTTAACTTTTTTGATAATTATTTAGTATTTTTAAGTAATCCGAAAAAATATCTAATTTAAAATTACCTTAGCTATTTAAGAGCTATATTTTATAGTGCTTAGGGATAACGCAGATAATGGCTTCATGAATAAGTTAAATAAGTACTTCAATATTCCGGGCTCCGAACTTAAATGAAAAATTTTCATGAAAATTAAACTTTCTTGAATGATTTTTAAAGATAGTTTAGGCGCAAAATTTTAATTTAAAGTACAAAAAATAACCTTTATTATTGCGAATTAATTTTTTGTTATACAATGTATATAACTTTCCTAGCGATTTTAAGCATTTCTGTAATTTACGAATTGTTAGTTCTGGTAAGCAAATTCTTTTTTTAATTCCTTAATTAATCCCAAGACTAATACATACTTTCGAACAGTTAGTTCTTGTAAGTAAATCCTATTTTTTAATCCCTTCATTAAAACCAAGACTAATACACATCTTTATTAATGCACTTAAGAATTCTATTTCCACCATTTAAATAACCTCTGTTTTTGCAATGTGTTCTAAACTCAAAATTTGAAGTGGTATATTTTATATTTTTCCCAAGCTTGATTTTATAATATTTATTAAGCCAACTCACTATTTATATTACCCCTTATTTTTTCAGTGCTTTTTACTATTAAAGTTTGGGGACCCACTTTTTAATTTTTTTTTGTGCCGTTTTTAGAAGCTTTAGAATATTTATTTTTAGCCAAAACACAACTCTGTTATCGCCTTTTTCACTTCTTTATTTTGCCACTAATTAAAACATTTTGGAAATTTTAAAAAAGAAGGATCCAGAAAAGTAATATGGAATGAAATGGAATTGTGACATCATGTGGTTCACATGTCCTAGTTTATTAAAATAATAATATTACACACATAATAACAACGTTTTTCTTAGTGTTGAAAAAAGTTGTTACATGGCCATAAATATCCCACATTTAGGGTGTGCTTATGTTGAGGCGAAGAGGAACGAGGTTAGCAGCGCGGCTCGACAAAATCACCTTTACGGTACAGTAAGATAAGGATGCTTCGGTCGAGCCACGTTGCTAACCTTGCTCAAAACAACTCCAGCATAAACACAGCCTTAGATTCTCAGAGGTTACTAGCATTTTTGGATCTTTATGGTCTCGCACAGTCAACATATCGGTGCGTTTACGATAATGCGTATTTAAAAGCCATGGCCAAATACGAAACTGGCTACAGTGCTTTTTGTGCTACGAAAGGAAAAGCCAGTGAGCGTAAATAAATATTTGGCTAAATGTTTGCTTACTACAATTTCCAGAGGACTTTTCAATTTTCTTATCGGCCATCACAATAGAAAGACCATTCTCTTTAAATAAATCAAATATTGCTTTACCATTTTACCTTGCAAATCTACTCACCTTAAAAAACACAGTTATTATAGTATATTATATATGTGTTTAAAACAATTAAAACATGTTTTTACTTAACTATTAATAATATGCCATAAAAACTGTTTAAAGAAAGCAGAAATAATAGAGTTTTTAAAAAATAAAAAATGATCATAAGAAAAACAAAGCGTCACAAGAGGACCAATGGACTAAACATTTTAATTTGTAAAACAAAACTTTGAGAAAACTGGCTGCATTTCCAAAACCAAGGCATACAAAATTTCACTCCGCTTGGTATTATGCAGAGTGGTTTATACAGATTAGCTATTGGGTACCTTAAGAATAGGTTTTAATAAGAGCGTAAGAATAAAAACATTTTACTCTATAGCGAGGCAGGACAGAAAACTGCCAAGTAGTCGTGCAGTTTTAGGGAATGAGGAATGGTTAGTTCTGGTAAGCAAATCCTTTTTTTTAATATTTCTTAATTAAATACAAGACACACTTTTGAACAGTTAGTTCTGGTAAGTAAATCCTTTTTTTAATCACTTCATTGAAACCAAAACTAATACACACATTATCAATGCACTTAAGAATTATATTTCTACCATTAGTGCCCCAAACGGGAATGCATGTATATCTTCGCAGGTCTATTTTAGATTTGTGCCCGAAACGGGAATTTTTAAGATTATGCCCCAAGCGGGAATGCACTAAGGCTGAAAGCCTAAATACTAACGTACCGTGGGTGTCTTAAGCAGGGTAAGAGGAAGTTTGTTAACACGGACTTGTTTGTTTTAATTTTATAGCAAAATCTAGGTTTTAATTTTTTAGTCAATTTTTTGCCACAACCAGCACCCCTATTAAACCCTTCGCCCTGTATGTCAAAAACTAAGAGAGCCATAAAAACATTTTAGTGTCATCTTTCTTTTCAATAAAAACTAGCAACAGTTGGCAAAAACCGCCAGTCTCTATCTCTAATTAATAACCAAGATACCCTGCGATTGCAACGAAATCCGAATACCCTGTATATAAACTAACTCGAATTGACGATTATATAACTTAAATTATTTTAAATTAGACAAGATACACGAAAAGAAAACATTTACTAACAATAAGTTTATTTTCAGCATATCAGTACTAAAAATTTACTGTAAACATACATTTTTCCAATGTACAACCAATTTAAAAATGCAATATTGCTAAATATTGTTTTTGTAATACTAATACCAATACTTAATTTGTAAAGTGATTATAAGGATAATAATAATTTTTAGTGTAGGAAACCAAAAGGGTTTAGGAGAGTAATAAGTTTCTTTAGAATAGGGCCTTCTTGAGCGTTGGGGTCCAATGCTTAAGGAGGAGAGGCATATGTGTATTCCCAGTATAAAATAGCATACATTTAATTAGGTCAATTAACAAAAAAAAGTAAATTAAGGTTTAAATTTGCAAGCTAACCAATTTTTAGTTCAAAATATTATTTATCAAACAACCATAGAGTCAAGTTTGTTCAACTATCAAAACAAACAACTACAAATTTAATATTTAAACAATGACGATTTTTAAAAAGATTAGCAGAAAACTGACTCGAAAATACAATAGGCTAGTAAAATTGTATTTCTATTTGGTTTTAAATAGGTATATATTTAAATATAATTGATTAATTAAGTTCACAGCAAATAAACGTATTTTAAAGCAAACGATTAGAATATATATATTGCTTAGGAAATCAATAGAGCACAGAGCAGCTGCAAATTTTATAAAAATGTTTAATATCCAATTTTTAAAAATAATGCATTTTTGACAATTTTTCCTAACAACTTGTGGTAATTTCACTTAAATACTGTTAAAAAAAGGAGCTACTTTATCTAACTATGGCACCGACAAGAAATGCCATTAAAGAAGTAATTAATTTTATAGAGTGTTTATAAATAAATTAGAGCAAAATAAGCAAATGAAAATTTAAAGAATTCATACGGCTTATTATTTTTTTAGTTTAGTATAACACTTAAATAATTATCTTTATAATCTTTTGCAATCGTTCTTTACTAAAGAAAATGCAAAAAACTGCTTTTTGACAACTTTTTCATTTAACGTAAGGTGATTTTTACCACAACCGTGCTATAATAAAAATAAAAATAATAAAATAAATTAAAACACTTAAGCACGTTAATGGTTACATAATAGGTATCTAAATAACAAAAATAAAAAAATATATCTTTGGACACTTAACCTAACCGAGGATTAAAAAGAAAAACGGTTAGCTTTTACACAACATATGTATGGGTCAGTCAACTTTTTTTGTGCCACTTTTAAAGGTCATTACTTTATTTATTTTAATCTGCTGTGCAGAGCACTTTAAATAGTTTTAACAGTAAATCCAGAAGAATCCACATTAGGTACGTTTCATGTACACAAAATGCAAATTCAAAACAACCAGGATTAAAAAGTATATTACTGCCTACAGAGGTAACTAACTTATCAATAATTAAGCCATGATTTTATAACCTTATCCCAAGGACAATCAAATTGTCCCACGGACAATAGCTCAGTTATCCAAGTAACTGATTTTTAAAGAGACTGGTTGTCGGACGGACTTTTCTAAACTTTTAAAACTTTAAACTGTCTGATAGAACAAAATCAATTTATGCTTGGAGTAAAATTTAGATTAAATAGTATAAAAACATAATTTATTAATAAATTACCTTTTATTTACTGTGTTTTTTGTATCTCTTGCCGTCTAGCCTCTTACACTATATTACCCAAACAAAAAAAACACCCTGTACAGAGTGGCGCCATTTCGTTGACCTTGCAAGGTATAGCAAAAAATAAAAAAGATAGAACAAATCTGATGGCACAATCTCGATTTCAATTTTTGAAACAAATTCAATGGTAAAAGTAAATCCTGGCTAACTTAAATCATTTTGGAGATGAAGAATGTTTTTAAAATTTTGTCAATTTGGGCAGGCACTAGTAACCAGCCTGATATTAGAGATAGAAAAAAATCGTAAATAGAAAAGTTTTAGGAATTTTTTCGTTGAATTCAGTAGTGTACTTTTTATTATCAGTGTATATTCTTAAAAGCTATAAGAAATACCACATTTGATATATTTATTTAAATAGTTTCGGGAATATGGCCCTCATCAGGATTTTTTTAACTAATCACTCTGTAATTACTGTTAGATATTTCAAAGAGGTTTAAAAAAGGCACTGGCTTAACGACCGCCGGCGGTTTTGCTCAATTATAAGAAGAAAACCGTCGGATTGGGACAGGCAAATAAAACCACTATTTATCCTAACGTTTCGTGGCTCGATTACCACTTTATTAAGGGCCTATAATTTAAAAAGACACAATAGAAAACTATTTTGTCACATGGACCCAAAAATTTACATTACTAAAAATTTCTTTAAAAAATATTGTCAGACAGGAAAGGCGAAAGCGCTAAATGTTGAAGACCAGGTTCTCGGATACAAACCCTCCGCCTGGAAGCTGGTGTTAGCTCTTTGAAGACTAAAAGACACGCAAAGTAATGATTCGACCTTTTCTGACATGCTTTAAAGGTAATTTTAGTTTGTTGTTTGGGTTATTCTATATTATATAATCTTGGTTGAGTTTCTCTGATATTTGAAGTTTATTTCTGGGAAAAATTTAAGCAAAAAACCTTGTTTACGTTTAATCGGAGGTACAGATTACTAAGAATCTCAAAATTGTTAACAGTTACGCCAAGGCATGACTGAAATGCCTATTTACTTGTTGATATTTTAGTTCAGAAATTGAACCTATGCCTATGGGACTAACCAGAACCTATGCCTATGGGACGCGTTGGTTTCTAAAAGTGCTGGTAGGCGGGGCATAACTAGAGAGTAAATCAATTTGTTATTTTTTTATTAATAACCAGGTCAAGGGTAGTGGGGTCATCTGGTTAGTAGAATAATGGGTGGGGGTAGGAGGGGAGAGGATTTGCCAGTCCTGTTCTGTGGCATAATCACAGAGCAGATGGCCGTTTATGTTAATTCTGTGATTATGCCACATAACATTTCTTGCGTTTAAATCACACAATAGTATCATCTTATTGCTTGGAGCAAAGAGGTTTTGCAAGTCAATTTGCCTCAAAGGCAGTCTGGGTTTGGCGTGGGCACTTCCAATCACCACTACACTCCTCAGGCTTAAAGAAACATTTTCTATTTGACTATTTATAATATTTTCTATTTGACTATATATAATAATAGGCATGCGAAATATTGTGTTTGATTAGAAGTGCCACGCCCCCGGCGCCATCCCCTCTATTATTTCTGTCTGCCCTGTATCTTAAATGGTTTCAGATTTTTATTTTATTTTCTTATGAAGTTTTGTTTTACATATTCCCATGATGTCTATATTATTTTTATAAAGAAAATGTATAAGCTCCCCTAGTTTTATTTAATCCATTGGCGTTCGAATGAACAATCTTAAGTTTTTAGTTTTACAATTATTATTCGCATATTTATCGATTTGGTCAATAAAACTTATAAGAGCCATTTATTTCTCTTCCAGTTTTATTTTCTACACTGTACTAAATTTTATGAAATTAGGAAGAAATCCAATTGTTTTCTTTATATTAATTTTACTTTTAAAATATTTAATTACATTTTGCTAGTCGGAAAATGAAATCACTACTTACATGTCTTTGATGGTTTGGGCTGTTTTCAGGCGGGAGGATTATTTGCGGTGTTGCCGGCTCGTGCTGGAAGTGGTTTTAGGGGCACTTGCACTGCCCGCCGATGAGGGACTTGTCCTGCCCGCTTCACTATCCCACCCGTTTTTGGCTGGGGGTGCTAATTTGTATGCGGTCTTTTGCTGTCTTGTTTGTATGTTGTTTAGCCGGGATTCATAGACTTTGCAAGTAGTAGTAGACGCCTTATGCTGAAGTCCACAGTTGGCACATTTTAGTTCTCGCGGGGTTGTGCAGTCCGTCGTCGTCGTGGGTTCTTGCACAGTTGTCGCACCGGGGTGCTAATGGCAGTTGGAAGGGGAATGTCCCCACCGACAGCAGCGACGGCACTGCACAATTTCTCTTTGTTGCCTCCTGACCTCCCAGGTGACTCGGGAGCAGCTGAGGTATCTGATTTTTTTGCACCTGCGTCAATTTTACGTCTGCTCTTGTGACGACATGATGCATCGGGCGTGTTCTTGTGCACATGATAAATATGTTCTTGACCTCTATGCCTTGTCCTTGTAGTTCTTGTTTGATTTTATCTACTGTTGACAGGTGGTCCAACCCTTTTAAGACGAATTCAGATGTTCTATTTTCATCTGGAGTATAAGTGTGCCAGTCTTCAAGTTATCATACTTCCAATGTATTTTTATATTTATAGTAACCCTCCAGATTTTCCTAATATACAATGGTGGTGTACTTGGTGGTTTTTAATGTATAAAGGGTCCAGCCAATTATATAGTTTAACTTATTAATAAGTTCGATGTAATCCTTATTGTTTGTGACTGTTATATTGATTTTAATAGGGTGCCACGCGTTTTCTTAGCCCAAAAGTTTTATAAAAGAATAAAACTTTCCAACTTTATTTAGCCGTTGGTTGGCTTGTAAATTGAATTAACAAATAATAATTTAAAAAGAAAACATAATGAAAAGAAATAGCTATAAATTAAAATATACAGCAAAGCTGAAGGTGAATAGCAACTTGCGCGTGCAAAAGGCCCTAACTCAAATGCCGGAGAGTAGGGGGTTAATCTGGGCGCCACTGCTTTTGGTGCCAGGTCTAGCAGAGACCTTCCAAGATAGAATTGGGAACCCACGTTCAGCTTTACTCCAAAAAAAATAATGTAAATAATTTAAATAATTAGTATGCTGTAGGAGACACTAGGTAAGCCAAATGAAACAATAATTTGCTATAAATAAATAAACTAATTTATTACTAAAGATTGTTTTTATCAACCAACTCAATATACCAAAAAAAAAAGTAATATAAAATGATGTAAATTCAAGGAAAGATTTTTTACATATTTTTTTTGTTTTAATACGAAATAAAAATAAAGTTATTGATAAAAAAGCTAATTATATTCATAGAATGCCTATATAAAATTTATAAAGAACGAAATTGCTTTGCTTACCCAAACAAAACAAAATTATAATAATAATGTGAATAAGGTGCACCTTTTAACAATCAGGGTTAAAAAAAAGAATACAAAATTAATTTTAATATTAACCAACAAAAAAAAACAATTTAAATGCCGCAGAGAACAACCTTAAGCTCTTACTAATGTAATTAACCGGTGATAATAAAGACAGACCAATAATAATAAGTTAAATTAGGTAAGGCCAACCAAGGGTAATTAAAAGATTAAGACCATCAACCAATCCATTAGCAGAAGCATTAAAGTCTTTTTTTATAAATTTAAAGAATAATAGCAATAAGTTAATAAATACAATTATTCAAAAATAAAAGGTTATAAATAGTTATCAAGGGGTATCAATTAGTGTTGTTAGTAAATTTTACGTTGCCTGTTTCACCAGATGAATATGGTGTCCAAAAATAAGAGGATTGGAACAGCTAGGCCGTCACAAGCAGCGATGGCCCGAAGTATTGACCTGGTTATCGGTGAGAAGTGGGTTGATCTCTAATTGATGTAGCCACAATCAGCAATTAAATTTAATTGCGTCCAAAAACCTTCATTAAGTCGGGTGAATTGTCAATCCGGTCCAAAAAAACTTTCATTAAATCGGATGGATTGTCAAACCCGTCCAGAAAACCCTACGAAATTCAGTACAAATTAAAACCCAATAAGAGAAAGATTAAATTAAAGCGGCTTGATGATTTCCCTGAGAAAAATCCCTCTTAAAAAAACCATACTGTATAATTAAATTTACAGAAAAAAAAATAGAATAAAGTTAATTTTGTACTCAATAATTTATTATTAAAATTATAAAAATAAATAAATTTACCGCAGAAAATTGGGTAAAGTAGTTTTAAGTAATCTATTGGTACAAACGTTATCCATTGGCAATTAATTATAAGTATAAAGTTAATTAATTAAAAAGTTAAACCTAATCAATTAAAAATCGGTTAATTAATTTAAAAAAAAATAATAATAATTACTTAGGTTTTTTTCCAATAAAAACGACCAATTATTAATAAAATTAGGCCAAAAATTAGCTAATCAGCAAATTAATTAATTATAAGTGATTAAATAAAGGTATTGAAACCCCAAAGCTGAACTTTCCCAATGAAACAAAAGAAATTACATATAAAACTAATTAAAAATGAAACAAAAGAAATTACATATAAAACTAATTAAAAATACCGGTTTAAAACCCCAAATCTCGTATTTAACACAAGAAAACTGAATAAACACATTTATGAAGTATTAATTAGCAAATAAAATGTGTAGAACATTGGAACTAACAAGACTTACCCAAGATGGAATGGGGTATTTCGTCACTCACACGTGCCTTGAGCAAATTCGAACTGTAAATCCTGACAATGCAGATTTTCTTCCCCAATACAGCCTAACTGGCTAAATAAAACTCAAAAATATTCACAAAAATGAAAACTACGTAAATTGGGGAAGATATTTTCGTTACTTCCAGCACAAATCCACAAAAGATGACACCAAAGTCTTTAGCTGAAAAGTAGCTTGTTCGTTGCTCAAAGTTCGACGTAAAAGTAACGGAAAAATGGCGTCCCTTCGTTTTGGACAAGAAGAGGTTGCGCATAGAATCACGCATGTCTTCTGTGGGTTAAAAAGGTCTTATTCCCACCAAAATTCCAGGAATTTCCTCCCCCAAAGTTTGGCAACACTGTAAGAAGTACCATGACGTACCAAGACTTTATCTAAACGACAGACCAAAATGTCAAACTGTCAAACTAATGTTTACACAATTAAGACCAAATAAGGTTTAATTAATAAGAAAAGCAATCGGAGATAATTATTAGAACCCTGCAAGAAATCATTAATCACCTAAAGCGGACCGAACACAAGAATATTAAAACACCGACCTACGAACATTTATCACAATTATTCAGGTTAGAAAACAGAAGCATGCCGGAAACGTCAAATAGGCCGAAACAATAAAATTGCCTAAAATCAAAAGAAAATACAACAAACTTTCCTAGAAAGTGTCTCTGCAGGCCAGAAGGAAACTCTACTCTCCCTGGTGAACTCGTTAAATATGTCAAAAATGGTAAAATAAAGGAGATATAGGCAGGTAAACAATGTAAACAATACCCATAAGATAAGCGAATATTCTTTTATGGCATAACAAACTACTACAGAGATTTAATTTTAGATAAATACGCCAGCTGCTGAAAGCCTAACACCAAGAAAAAATCACTGAGGTATCCACAATCCAAGGATATCGAAGAAATCACCCAAAAATGTATTACGTGCTCATGCTTCGCTATTAGTGAAGAAGTAACGGTTTCCAAGGTAGGCTAATGATATAATTTAATAAAAAATCGCATGCACAGCATAAGACAAGTGTAATAAAATCTTGGAAGTTTGCAAATTGAGACAAATGAACTAAAATTTTATGCGTAAAGATGCACATTCAAGCATTGATATGTAGCTTAAGAAATTTTGTTTTTTCTAGATACCAGGAGTGCAAGAGAAAGAAACTATAGTGGTAAATTATGAAGTTTGATGCCTGGAGCAATAAAGGATGGATTACAATTAAAAGTATAGAATTTAGTCTAACCTAAATGTAGCGAAGAAATAATAAATCGTCTAAATATAAACAAACTGTAGTTTTTACTATAAAATATCCATAAAACAAGGAGTACTGAGTGAATCAAGGTAAATATTTTAAGATATTAAATGTAAATGCAATGCTAAAAACTAACTGTTACAACTCCCTCTCCTTCGGAAGGAGGAAAACTTCCATGAAGTTTTACGACGATCATGCTCACACTCAACGGTAAAGAAAAATAGGAAACCTAGACTCATGAAGGTGCAGGAGTACTCTACTCTGTAAGCTTTCAAGGGAAGATACCTAGAAATTGGTCGTTGCTAATCGGGTTTCAAAAATGTAAAGAGTTAAACTAGCAGATAAAGAAACTATCAAAAAAATGGAATCCCCAATAGGACTCAAAGTAAATCATAAGATAAAGATAAGGTAAGGTAAGATAAGAAAGATATTTCACACGATAAGCTACAATTAAACTAACTAATTAAAGCTAAGGGAAAGCCAACCTGGGTTATTCGGAAATAAAAATAGGTATGTATTAAAGGCAGTATTCTATGAATAACAAAATGATATGCAATGTATTAAAGATAACTAGACCAATAATTAAGGCAAGAAAATAAAGTCTAATATTGAAAGAATCCCAGTAACGAACAGTTACGGAGTCCTTGAGCAAGCGATGGTTCAGCCTGAAGAATCGAAGTGGTGTGAAATCTATGCCAAGTACTATGTCAGATCGATTGGCTGATCAGAACCGATTTCAGTTAAGGTTGCGTCGTAACCAATAAAGACTTGGTGGACCTCGTTCCTTAACCTCACTCCGAATCCCGATAGATACCATATCATACACCCAAAGGAAAACGCAAACAATCGCCAGGAGAATATTAATCATTTTCGAAATTAGAATAACAATGTAATAAAAGATAAGAAAAAGCAAAATAGTCCTCAGCGTTATGTCGCACAGAAGCAAAACTATAAAAAGTACCAGGAAGTACTGAGAAAAGAGAAATAATGAACTAGTTTATACAGTGTGCCGAATGGTGGCACCAACACCATGCAACAACAAAAAAAATAATTAAGAGATTGCCCTAAAAGATATTTTGCTCTGAAAATCCCATAAACCCTAACATAACAATAAATCGTTTAAGTAACAAAAATTACTAAAGTTAAAGTTATACGATGAAAGTGACGCTAACGTATATAAAGATAAAAATCATATAAAGTAAATCTAAGGTACACGAAATAAAAAAACTAAACGTAATTCCTAGGTCACAAACAGGAGGTTAATGTTCAAAGGTACATAATAACAAAAAAAAACAATTCATAAGGAATAATTAAGCCCAATTTAAAAATCGAAGTAGCGTAGCTGAAGGCTGACGCTACCCCAGCGTTTGACGGACTTTTACCGTCACTAGTTCCCAGTGCAGGATAATTCTAACCATCAGTGAGCTAGAGACACCGAACAAGTTTCGCGCCATGCTCGATACCCCAACTCAATGACTGCCCACCTCTGCAGGGCATAAAAAAAAAAGAAGAAAGGTATAGACCTTTAATTTAATGAAAGAAAGCTATAAATAAATACATATTAAAGATAAATGAACATTTAGAAAGTACTTTGGTAATTCAAAAATAGAAAAAGTAAAAAAAACTTATTCAGCGTCAGAACTCGCATTGCTGTACGATGGATTATACGATTTAAGATCTTGGACATGCCAGACACCCTTGTATTGACCTTTTTGATCTTGAAGCTCATAGGTACAGGTTCCGGTTTTTCTCTTAATTGTGAAAGGTCCTACATAGGCAGGAGCCAATTTAGCACTGTAATAGTTTACGGCGTCTGAAAGGGTTTTATTTTTCCGCCAAACCTTCTGACCTGGAACGTACTCGACTGGTCGTCTGCGTAGGTTGTACCTTTGTTGATTTTTAGCCCGAGAAGAACTAATCTTACGTTGCACCTCCTCATAGAGTTTCTTGAAACCAGATTGTCTTTTCTTGACAAAGTCTTCTGGATCTAAATTGATATTGGGGACCTCTTCAGCAAAGTCCTGTCCGTACAATTTATGCTCTCGTCCAAAATTAAGGAAGTAGGGAGTAAAACCAGTAGTTTCATGGCGAGAAGTACGCATAGCGCAACCGATGGCAGCTAAATTTTCGTCCCAAGTGCGGTGATTTTCATTTTTAATGTAAGAACGTAGCATAGTCTTGACAACTCTGTTGGCACGCTCAGTTGGGTCAGCTCGAGGATAGTAGGAAGCTGTGTAGAATATTTTAGTTTTATAACGCCTGCAGAGCTCTTGAAATTCTTTAGATTTCATCTGTACGCCATTATCGCACATTAAATATTGAGGAGAGCCATATAACAAGAAAATACCTTCTTCGACCTGTTTACATAAAGATTTAGCAGTAGCTGAGCGGGATGGAAATAATGCGGTATATTTAGTAAAATAATCATTGACGACTAGAACGTAACAATTACCAGATTTAGAACGAGGGAAAGGTCCTATGTAGTCCAGGCTAATACACTGCCAAGGCTGGTTAATAACCGGACGATCACCCATCAAACCAGCAGGAGGTTTTTGTTCTACTTTATTCTGAGCACAAACTTTGCAACCTTTAACGTATTTGGTTATGTCACACCTCATTTTTGGCCAATAGTAACGCTGGCACACCTTCCAGTATGTCTTAAATACACCAACATGACCTGCAGCGGGGACGTCGTGGCATCGTTTTAATATGTCAATCCTTTTATCTTTAGGGACGACTATTTTCCAAGAACTAGATGGAGTTGAAAGTTCCGGATAAGTGGTTTTTACGTACTTATATAAAAGATTGTTTTCTAAACGCCAAGACGGAAATTTATCTGGTCGTTGTTCGAGTCTGGTAAACATACTATTATACCATTTATCAGACGTAGAGGATAGCGAATTGTCATAAACGGTATTGGTGTCAACTGCATCTACTGAAACTGGAACGGAACGGCTTAGAAAATCTGCTACAATGTTTTCTTTTCCAGCTCGGTGGACAAGAGTAAAGTCATAGGGCTGAAGTCGCAGTGCCCATCGTGCTAAACGACCTTGTGGATCCTTTAATCTATTTAGCCACAATAAAGAATGGTGATCCGTTATAACGGTAAAGTGGACTCCTTCTAAGTAGTGTCGTAATTTCTCCACACTCCAGATTACGGCTAGGCACTCTTTTTCAGTGACTGTTAGTTTCATTTCTTGCTTCGTAAGTGAACGTGATAAAAAGCAAATCACTTTTTCGCCATCATCAAACGTTTGTGATAGCACAGCGCCTAATCCAAACGAGCTAGCATCTGTCTGTAAGACAAAAGGTCGATCAAAGTCGGGGCAGGTTAAAATTGGTGCCGATATAAGAGATTCCTTAATTGACCTGAAAGCATTGTCACATTCTGTGGACCACACCCATTTAACATTTTTCTTGGTAAGACTAGTCAAAGGAGCTAAAGTGGAAGAGAAGTTTGGAACAAAACGTCGATACCATGATGCTGTACCTATAAATCTACGAATTTCTTGCACGTTACGTGGTGGAGGAATTTTTACAATTGCTTCTACCTTTTCAGCGTCTGGGCGAAGACCTTGTCGATCGACTACATAGCCTAAATATTTCAGTTCAGGTCTACAAAACTGACATTTATCACTGGAAACTACTAGTCCGGCTTGGTGTAATCTGTCAAATACTAGGCCCAACAGACGTAAGTGTTCATCAAAGTCTTGCGAAATAAGGATTATATCGTCCAGATAAACCATCACATACGGTTCCAGATCCGCTCCAAGAACAGTATCCACAATACGTTGCCAAGTGGCTGGAGAATTAGATAAACCAAATGGCATTCGCCGAAATTGATATAGTCCTCTTCCAGGGACAGTAAAAGCTGTATATTCGCGAGATGATTCACTTACTGGGACAGTCCAAAATGCCGATTTAATATCTAACGAGCTAAGGTATTTAGCGTCTCTCAAGCGATCTAGAATAGCAGAAATATAAGGAAGGGGATAGGCGTCCTTCTTCGTTACGGCGTTCAGTAAACGAAAATCGCAGCAAAATCTGTAGGAACCATCTTTTTACGAGATAGGCAGACTGGACTAGACCAAGCACTCTTGGAGGGTTCAATAACTCCTAACTCCAACATTTTCTCTAACTCCTCGTCGATGATCTTCTGCTTGAAAGGAGATACGGGATAGTATCTTTGCTTGATAGGTTTAGTACCAGGTTCCACTTCGATCACGTGTTCAGCCACGTTACAACATCCGAGGCCTGAGCCCATCAAAGAAAGTTTTTCTTGCACCAAACTATTTAGAGCTTCACGCTGTTCGTCACTAAGAGTGTTTTCGTCACGGATGCTAAAGATTTGAGTTTGATCTGAGTCTTCAGCAAAATGCCAAATATCCTGATTCAAATCCGGGACAATTTCCATGCTTTTCCAAAAATCAATGCCTAAAATAAGCTTATGAGAAAGTTCCGGTAGCACCAACACGTCAATCATTCGAGTTTTTCCCATTAAACAAAAAGGAACCTGCAAATAACCAATACTTGAGCAGCTCTGTCCATTGGCTACTGTACATGTTGTTTTTGTACTCAAAAGTGGTAATCCTAAACGCTGCAATATCTCGTATCCAGGTAGACCAACAATGGTTCGAGTGGCTCCAGAATCCAATAAACCGAGAATGGGAGTACCAGAAACTGTTACCTCTAAGTACGGACGTTGATCGCCGTGTGCGTGACCTATGATAAAATCTAGTAGCATCGTGGCTGGAAATCCTGATGGGTAATTGGTCGACTGAAGATTATTGGGAGATGTCTCACGACCATCTATTGACTCCCCCGATGCGCGTTTCCCGCACTCGAGCATTTAGGGCAATTTCTGACGGTTACGGTAGGTGTTCCACATCGATAACAATGAGTTCTTCTAGGACTTTTACAATCTCTGTTAAAATGTCCCGTTTTCTGACAATTCCAACAGGTAATCTGACGCTGAATTCTTCCAGAAGTGGTAGGAGTGGTAGTATGTCTGAGTTCTTCAATATTCCCTGACGATGAACTTTCAGGAAGTGCTTCGGCTAAATCGGAAACAAAAGCAAAGTCTGGTTCCACGAATCCGAGTCTTTTCCTCGAGGGTGGAACATAATGGTCAGCTCGATACTTCTTGGCTTCAAGCTTCAAACATTCTTTTTCCAGTTCTTCCAATGAATTAACCACAGGTAATTGTGTTGTGTAAAACGGCGCTAAGTTTCTCGAGACAATGTCTAAAATAACTTCCGGCGTTAAAGATCCATAACGACGACATAGAGCTTGCATACTAGACAGATAGTCCACTATACTTTCGGAAGGATCTTGAGTTCGCTCTAATATTTCCTTGAATAACCTAGCACGGTAATCAGGAGGTTCAAAATGACTACAAAGAAGTTTAGAAAGACCTTGCCAGTCAGAGAATCTATCACGATTTGAGCGATACCAGTTTAGCGCTTTTCCAGCAAAAAGATCTATGGCTGAATCATAAAGTTCGCGTTCAGATACATTGCGAGCAATCCTTAGTTCTGTAACTCGTTCCAGAAAACTGTGCACCGACAGGCTCTTCTGATCTCCAGTGAACTTAACACCCCATTTATCAATCCGGGCTGATTTAACATAAGGAGCTGGTGCTGTGTGAGGAGTAGAAACATTAGGTCTGGTAGTATATCTACTTGTTACGGAAGAAGCGTCTGAGTCTGAGTCTTCTGATCGCGCAGCATCTAACATTTGACTTAAGTTAGGATCTTGTCTTGAAACTTTTTCCAAATTATCAAGGGCTGTAAGAATTTCTACCAACAATTTAGCGCGCGCATCCACTTTTTCAGGTGTCAATTCCACTATTGGAATACGGTCTGTTCTATTTAAAAGATGAACAAGGCGCGATTGTGACCTTTCAAACTTATTCTTGGCACTTGCACCACGTACAGATCCCAGCGAAGATACAATCCTTTTTAGGGTATCCTGAACATACTTCATTTCCGTATCGAAATCTAAATTATAGGCTGGATAACTCAAAGATTTATTCTTCTTTTCCAACTTGAGTAAGGGACGCAATGATGCCCTCATGCTGTCTACGGTTTGAGAATCGTCTGTTGGTATTCCACGAATTTTAAGTTCATACATAATCATGTCCTTTTCAAGATAATTAATCTTCATCGCATAATCCATTTTTTTTGCGTAGTAAGTGAATAAACAGTAATAAAAGGCTAAATATACGGTATGTAAAAACTAAATAAGTTCAAAATAATAATAAATAATCAAAATTGTCAACAAACAGGGATATTCAGAGCAAAAATATCAAAAATATTAACCACGGTGTCAAAACAAATAATTAATTAAACACAGTAAGTCGAGTACAAATTTTGAACGAACGGCGAGGTAGATACCTAAATAAAGCTGCGAATTAAAAATCAACACCCTAATGTCAAAGTCAAAATGCAAAGTTAATTAATTAAAAATGATACGGCAAAAACAGAATAAAAGAGGTAACGGCAATAAAAATTTCAGAAATAATAAAAATAGATAAGGTTAAAGCAATAATATAGGCAATAAGGTTAATACGTTAAGTTAGTAAGTTAGTACCATGCAAAATTTATATTTGGCTTTACCTAATGCTTGTTATAAATCTCCTATATTTTGTTTGTTTATGCCCCACGTTGGGCGCCAAATTTGCCACGCGTTTTCTTAGCCCAAAAGTTTTATAAAAGAATAAAACTTTCCAACTTTATTTAGCCGTTGGTTGGCTTGTAAATTGAATTAACAAATAATAATTTAAAAAGAAAACATAATGAAAAGAAATAGCTATAAATTAAAATATACAGCAAAGCTGAAGGTGAATAGCAACTTGCGCGTGCAAAAGACCCTAACTCAAATGCCGGAGAGTAGGGGGTTTATCTGGGCGCCACTGCTTTTGGTGCCAGGTCTAGCAGAGACCTTCCAAGATAGAATTGGGAACCCACGTTCAGCTTTACTCCAAAAAAAAAAAAAATAATGTAAATAATTTAAATAATTAGTATGCTGTAGGAGACACTAGGTAAGCCAAATGAAACAATAATTTGCTATAAATAAATAAACTAATTTATTACTAAAGATTGTTTTTAACAACCAACTCAATATACCAAAAAAAAGTAATATAAAATGATGTAAATTCAAGGAAAGATTTTTTACATATTTTTTTTTTGTTTTAATACGAAATAAAAATAAAGTTATTGATAAAAAAGCTAATTATATTCATAGAATGCCTATATAAAATTTATAAAGAACGAAATTGCTTTGCTGACCCAAACAAAACAAAATTATAATAATAATGTGAATAAGGTGCACCTTTTAACAATCAGGATTAAAAAAAAGAATACAAAATTAATTTTAATATTAACCAACAAAAAAAAACAATTTAAATGCCGCAGAGAACAACCTTAAGCTTTTACTAATGTAATTAACCGGTGATAATAAAGACAGACCAATAATAATAAGTTAAATTAGGTAAGGCCAACCAAGGGTAATTAAAAGATTAAGACCATCAACCAATCCATTAGCAGAAGCATTAAAGTCTTTTTTTTATAAATTTAAAGAATAATAGCAATAAGTTAATAAATACAATTATTCAAAAATAAAAGGTTATAAATGGTTATCAAGGGGTATCAATTAGTGTTGTTAGTAAATTTTACGTTGCCTGTTTCACCAGATGAATATGGTGTCCAAAAATAAGAGGATTGGAACAGCTAGGCCGTCACAAGCAGCGATGGCCCGAAGTATTGACCTGGTTATCGGTGAGAAGTGGGTTGATCTCTAATTGATGTAGCCACAATCAGCAATTAAATTTAATTGCGTCCAAAAACCTTCATTAAGTCGGGTGAATTGTCAATCCGGTCCAAAAAAACTTTCATTAAATCGGATGGATTGTCAAACCCGTCCAGAAAACCCTACGAAATTCAGTACAAATTAAAACCCAATAAGAGAAAGATTAAATTAAAGCGGCTTGATGATTTCCCTGAGAAAAATCCCTCTTAAAAAAACCATACTGTATAATTAAATTTACAGAAAAAAAAAATAGAATAAAGTTAATTTTGTACTCAATAATTTATTATTAAAATTATAAAAATAAATAAATTTACCGCAGAAAATTGGGTAAAGTAGTTTTAAGTAATCTATTGGTACAAACGCCATCCATTGGCAATTAATTATAAGTATAAAGTTAATTAATTAAAAAGTTAAACCTAATCAATTAAAAATCGGAAAATTAATTTTAAAAAAATAATAATAATTACTTAGGTTTTTTTCCAATAAAAACGACCAATTATTAATTAAATTAGGCCAAAAATTAGCTAATCAGCAAATTAATTAATTATAAGTGATTAAATAAAGGTATTGAAACCCCAAAGCTGAACTTTCCCAATGAAACAAAAGAAATTACATATAAAACTAATTAAAAATACCGGTTTAAAACCCCAAATCTCGTATTTAACACAAGAAAACTGAATAAACACATTTATGAAGTATTAATTAGCAAATAAAATGTGTAGAACATTGGAACTAACAAGACTTACCCAAGATGGAATGGGGTATTTCGTCACTCACACGTGCCTTGAGCAAATTCGAACTGTAAATCCTGACAATGCAGATTTTCTTCCCCAATACAGCCTAACTGGCTAAATAAAACTCAAAAATATTCACAAAAATGAAAACTACGTAAATTGGGGAAGATATTTTCGTTACTTCCAGCACAAATCCACAAAAGATGACACCAAAGTCTTTAGCTGAAAAGTAGCTTGTTCGTTGCTCAAAGTTCGACGTAAAAGTAACGGAAAAATGGCGTCCCTTCGTTTTGGACAAGAAGAGGTTGCGCATAGAATCACGCATGTCTTCTGTGGGTTAAAAAGGTCTTATTCCCACCAAAATTCCAGGAATTTCCTCCCCCAAAGTTTGGCAACACTGTAAGAAGTACCATGACGTACCAAGACTTTATCTAAACGACAGACCAAAATGTCAAACTGTCAAACTAATGTTTACACAATTAAGACCAAATAAGGTTTAATTAATAAGAAAAGCAATCGGAGATAATTATTAGAACCCTGCAAGAAATCATTAATCACCTAAAGCGGACCGAACACAAGAATATTAAAACACCGACCTACGAACATTTATCAAATTATTCAGGTTAGAAAATAGAAGCATGCCGGAAACGTCAAATAGGCCGAAACAATAAAATTGCCTAAAATCAAAAGAAAATACAACAAACTTTCCTAGAAAGTGTCTCTGCAGGCCAGAAGGAAACTCTACTCTCCCTGGTGAACTCGTTAAATATGTCAAAAATGGTAAAATAAAGGAGATATAGGCAGGTAAACAATGTAAACAATACCCATAAGATAAGCGAATATTCTTTTATGGCATAACAAACTACTACAGAGATTTAATTTTAGATAAATACGCCAGCTGCTGAAAGCCCAACACCAAGAAAAAATCACTGAGGTATCCACAATCCAAGGATATCGAAGAAATCACCCAAAAATGTATTACGTGCTCATGCTTCGCTATTAGTGAAGAAGTAACGGTTTCCAAGGTAGGCTAATGATATAATTTAATAAAAAATCGCATGCACAGCATAAGACAAGTGTAATAAAATCTTGGAAGTTTGCAAATTGAAACAAATGAACTAAAATTTTATGCGTAAAGATGCACATTCAAGCATTGATATGTAGCTTAAGAAATTTTGTTTTTTCTAGATACCAGGAGTGCAAGAGAAAGAAACTATAGTGGTAAATTATGAAGTTTGATGTCTGGAGCAATAAAGGATGGATTACAATTAAAAGTATAGAATTTAGTCTAACCTAAATGTAGCGAAGAAATAATAAATCGTCTAAATATAAACAAACTGTAGTTTTTACTATAAAATATCCATAAAACAAGGAGTACTGAGTAAATCAAGGTAAATATTTTAAGATATTAAATGTAAATGCAATGCTAAAAACTAACTGTTACAACGGGGTGCTTTTTTGTTTTTTTTGGTGCTTGTTTGTTTATAATTTATTTGGATGGTTGTTGGCTGGTGTCGTAGGGAGGGGTTGCGTTGTCATTGTTCTGTGGGTTGGTAGTACTATGTTTTGCATTACCTTGAGCAGTGGGGGTGGGGGTATCTGTTACGGTGTTGGATTTATTTAGTTCTTCCATGTCCGTCTCCTTTTCTTTTCCTTGCGGTAAAAACCTGTTGGCGGAGGTGGTGGGGTTTCTTTGTTAGAAGTTCCTTATCTTGAAAAGTCTTGTTTTTTCCTTACGGAATGAACCTCCCTTCCTTTGGTTTGAAACATTTTGGAATTCTTTAAACTGTCTTCTTTCTTTCTTTATTCTGCGACGGTGTTCTTAGTCTCATTGATTTAGGATTTCTTTTTGCGTTTGGAGGTCTATGACGTCATCTGTGATTTTTCCATTTTTATCTCCCTCTGGAAGATTGTCGGGGTTGGTAATTGATGGCGAGTTGTAAAGAGTATAATTGTCATCTTGTTCCATATTGTTATTTTCGTCTAGTTTAGGATGTTTTGTTTCCAAGTAAAGTACAAGAGTATTCTTTGAGTTTTTATTATGTGTTTTGTAGAAAAAGTCTTAATCGAAATGCCGCCTATGTGGTACCTAATTAGTAGACTATGCGGCACTTGAAACAGACAGACACCGCCGACGCCTGACGTCACGACACCACGAGGAATCTTGGGCGACGCCTATTTTAGGGTACTGCGCATGCGTCAAATCTCTGACGTCATATTTAGGAATCTTGTGTGACGCATTATTTGGGGCGTGGTCAATCTGTCACCTGTCATATGTCAAAAATCACGTGACCTTGAAAATGGCGTTTGTCAGCTGTCACCTGTCATATTTCGTGAACCACGTGGTGTCTGCTTACGTGTATGAGATGTATCGTAGGGACTTACGCATGCGTTAAAAAATGGCGACTGTCAGCTGTCACCTGTCATATCTTACAAATCTGTGATTTTTCATAGTTGGGAAAGAAGGACAGTTCACGGACCTCCGTTCTCCGGAAGAGCTTATTATCTCAAAATCTTTGACGTCATTGAATATTTAGGAATCTTGCGCAACGCGTTATTTAGGGCGTGGTCCCTACTATCTGTCAAACCATAAATGTCATCTGTCAAATGTCACCTGTCAAATGTCAAAAATCACGTGACTTAGGAAATGGCCGCCATGCGTAGGATACTTGCGCGATGGTCATAAATTGATTTGCGCAAACGCAAAAATCCCAGGTCGTACCGTTCGGGCGCTATCGACAAAAATCGTATTTTAACCCTGATGACTCATCATGGGAGAGCGGTTTAAATTTTTTAAATATAGTATTACGTCATACCTATGGTGACCTAGAGGAAGGTGCGTAATCGACAACGGGACTATTTTGAAAAACGGGTTTAAATTACAGCATTTCTATTAGAAAACAATAGAGGGCGCTCATATCAATCGGGATCAAATGAAACCAAGAAGAAACAGTGTTGCAAGATATATCAATATGTAGTGGAATTCATCCCATTTCTTTTCACAGATAATATGACGACTTTTGGATTTATGACTTTTAAAGCGTAATTCAAAAGAGCCTAAATCTATTTAAACTATTAAAATGTTACCTGGTTATCACGGTTTTTTTTTTTGGTTTTTTCTTTTTCTTTTACCTGGGTATTATTTGTATTTGTAAATTTGACATATTTATTCACTAAATAATACACCACAACACATAAAATTACTTAAATGGTGTATATTTAAATCCTTATATGTGTAATTATTAAAAATTTAAAGAATTTCTAAGTTTAAAATGTATTAATTTGTATAAAACATAGTAAATAATTCATTTTACATTTTGAGTAGGAATTTATGAAATTTCATTTTGCAACACAGCTTTCATGGCATCTTTATTAAATTTTAATTTTTCTAAATTTGACGTGTTATGCTAGGTTAACAACGACGTTCGAAAAATTACTTTATTCATATTATACAGTGTGTTTTCGGAAGTTCTTACCAAATAAGAAAAATTTTATTTAACAACTCGAAAAAAATGCCTTCTTCATAAAAAACCTACTTAATAAGAAAATACATTTTCACAAAAATATTTGTAGGTTAGATGTACAGCGTGGCCTAAACAAACTTGTTTCCAAATTAAAATTTAGAGTATTTTTTAACTAGGGTAGAAAACTTACTAAAAGGGTGATTTCCTATGTCATTTTATGAAAAAAGTTCCTGAAATACAAGGCGTTAATTATTTTTTTAAAAGTCGGTATTTTATAAATATCTTAAATACGAAACCACATACAAAAAAAATGTACAACACTAAAATTTGTATTTTTATTTGCTTTATCGAAAAAAATATACAAACTTCATAAAAAGCCAGTGGCGAACATTTTCTCTCAATAATATTGGCTGTTGTGCCCACTGAGACGCTACTGAATCCAATAAAGTTAATCTAGGTAAAACTTTACAAGCGCTTGATTTCATAAAACAAATACACAAAAATGTTTCTCTGATTTTAATCTGATTTGAACCCAGTCGATTAAGGGGTATTTAATATATTTAACGCCCTGTATTTCAGGCAATTCCGGACATATGCTTATAAAAAAATCATAAAATCACCCTTTAAAGTTTTGTCCCGTAATATAATTAATATACGGTGTATATTAATTTGGTAACACGACTTCTTTAAGCCACCCTGTACATCCAATATACAATTATTTTTGTGGAAATGTATTTTCTTATCAAGCAGGACTTGTTTTAAAGAGGCATTTTTCTCAAATAAGTAAAAAGTTTCTCATTTGGTAAAAACTTTCGAAGGCACGCTGTATATGTAACTAATTTTCATTTACTTTTTTAGATTACCCAAGTTTTTGCTGGTTAATTACACTACTACCGGATCCTAAAAACCTTTGTTGCAAACTTTTTATTGAAAAACTCTGTACTGTTAGGTTCATAAATAAAAAATAATATGATTTCCTGAAGTTCAAGAAAAGCGTATATCGGTGTACCTAATGTAGTACAATACTTTATTCATAACTTTATTCCTTATCTAACCACCTTGAAAATTTTTTAGTACAGGTGAGCGGATCCTAGCTACGTCCTTACTTAAAAGTAAATTTTATAATTTACTACATTTAAGCAGTGGGCGAAACTTAAATATTTGTTTGTCTAATCGTTACCTGCTAGTGTTCACCGCACTAAAACTCAGTGGAAGGAATCAAGCTTGCACGACGTGTATACTTAGCTTATAAGTTCTACACAAACATAAAATATTCTTGTTTATTGTTGTATACAAAGCCTTGTGACAATAGCAATTATTTTTTTATATATAAAGTGAACTGTTTAATGGAAGTCAGGGTTTTTTAAAAGAATTATTTGTTTTTTTTTATGTTTAACAAATAAGTATTCGCAACATTGCAAAACTCTGTTTTGTATATTTTAAAGCAACAAGTCTAACCTTTAGTTTTAAACTCTACTTGTATCTTAAGAGACAAGCAAAATTTTTAAATCGACACTTTATTTACAAAAACTAAACAAAAGTTTAACTTCCAAAAATGTAAACGACAATTTAAAAAATTAAAGATAAAGTAAAAAATTCTTTTTTTTATTTTTTTTTATTATTATTAATGACACAGTTCAAAATTCCTATTCCTATTTTTATTATCTAAAATAATTAAGGAATTATTCCTCCTTCAGGGAAATGAGAGCTGAAGCTAAATTAAAATAATAATACTTTTTTATTCGACCGAAAAATGCATATAATAAAATTAAAATAATGGTGATCTTGGGAATTTGGGCACCCATTACGTAATTCTTTCAAAATATCATATTTTTGTTAAATACAAACTTATTAAAATTGGGTAGTGTTCTCTATAGCGTCGTATTTAAAAATTATTGAAACGGTATATTAAAACTTAATAATGTTTAATATAACCTAAAGAAAAACATAGTTGTTTGTTTCTCATGTACACACACACACACACATAACCACAACTGTTGATAAAGGAGTATAAGTCATTTGCAAAACAAAAATTGAATAATAAGCAGGTGACACATTTGGTCCTGAACTTTGTTATTAAAGTGAGAAATTGTGAAATTTTGACATATTTGTGATAGTAAAGTGTGCTAATAAGTCTTGCTAAGTAACCTATTTACTTGTAGACATATTACATATCAATTTTAATCATAAAAATCTTAAATATTGTACATTGGAATTTAAGGTTATTAGAAAAAAAAAAAAATACTGAAACTAGTGCCTAGAAAATAAAAATATTTGAACAAATCTCATAAAAGTTGGTAATTATTTTAGTGTAGAAACATTATTTTTACAAGATCAGGAAAAATCTGTGTGTGTTCCTAAAGCTGTTTAAACTTAGAGAAAAATAATGTTAAAATATTTTCTCCCTTGTATATATCAGATTAAAAATAAATTTTTCGGTTTCAGTGCATATGATATTTACAATTTTGGTTTA
>JACEGR010003925.1:0-95772 GCA_014170235.1 Listronotus bonariensis | reverse complement strand
TGGGCTAGGTTAGAATATTGTATAAAATTTATAGAGATATTGCAAATATATGTAGGTACGGTTTTAATTATCCTTATCTATATTATATTAAGTATATAATTATATCGTTGGTATTTCAAATTTAAAATTGCCATTATAAAGTTATAAAATTTTAATATTAGGTTCAGTTTCTATTTTGATTCTCTCTGTATACAATGTTGAAATTGACGTTTTGTAATTTTCCCATAATTATGTTTTTTAAAAGTAAGTAATTAAAAAATTGGATAATAGGTGCCTTTTATTTTTTCCTGAATGAGTTTAGAATACAAATTTAACTTAAATAGAATATATCACCCTGTATCTAAAACATATTATTTTAAAAGATTCAGATTATTGCTTCCTAAAAACTTGGTTAAAAATATTAAATAACACGATTTTTTAAAGTTGTTTAAGACGTTTAAACAAAATGCATTATTTTAAATTAATTAAAACTTGAACACCCTGTGTGAAAATGACTAATTTACTTGCAATGTTAGAAAACAAAATTCGACTGTGTTTGTAAATATTCAATTAAGTTTCACCTCTTTTTGCACAAAAATAATTTCTGCCGCGTAATATCAACAAATCGCCCATAGACTAAAAATTATTTAACAGTGTAATTAAAAACATCAAAATATATGAACTAATTAACATTATGCAGATTGACAATTTTTTTCAAATATAGTTTCATAGGGGAATCTATATCTTGTAGGCCTGTTTTCCTAAAGGTTCCCACAAAGAGTGGTCTCATTTTTTTCGATATTGTGTGTTTTCTTTGCAAATTTTGTGTTAAGTAATTGTATTCCGTCGATGTATTGGTTGTATGTGTGTTTTTTGGATACAGAAGCCCATTCATGTGGATTGTGTAAATTATTCCAGGGTGTCCCATTTTTAGTTATAGTTCGTAAGGAGAACCTTCAAGTAACCGACATGCTCTTTGACCGCGGCCTCTAAGATTTAAAACAGTGTGTCCATGTTCCAAGCATTGGTTCTGCCATATTGATTTGGTATATTTTTATTGCTGTAGTTCTTATGGTTATTATTCCTTCATTCTTGTAAGTTAGAGCTCCTATATTTAGCTCGACCAATTGTTTTTACTTTAATACTTTTGAGAATTAATTCTTACACTTTTGCTTTGCTTTCTTGGTTATTGGCCCTGTTGCTAAGACGATCAGCCAGCTCATAACCGTAGAAACTCTGGATAGTCGAGCCTGTGCTCCCAGAGATTCCAGAACTTTTTCGAACTTTCTCTAAAATGTATCTATAAACAAATCGGTGCAATGCATAAATTGTCAGCTGTCAATCCAAGAACTGCTTCCGGTGTTGCGCATAACCTTCACTGTCAAAACTGACACTTCTCGCGGCACGCCCATCCATTTCCCGCCATTTGGGAAATACCTCGTGTTCAATACCAAACAGAAAATCCGTCAGCATATAGGAATCTTCGCTCACGGCGCTTAGCTCCAGAAGAAAGATGCCTTCAATTTAGCGTGAGTTTCCTATCTTCCTCGGGGAACCAACACCTCTTCAACATCCACCATGTGCGACACCGCGCGAGAGCCTAGCAAGAACTCCCTTCGGACATGTTAACTCGACCGAGGACGAACGGAAACTGAATTCTTACACTTAATTTTCTGTTCTTTAAAAATTGTTCAATAATATTGATAAGGTATCTAGGAACTTGAAGAAGGTGTAGTTTATATAATAGACTCTTATGCCATACGCTATCAAACGCTTTTCTATATCGATAAATAGTGTAGCAGTTTTTAAGTTTTCAAGTTTCGCTGTCTCAATATTTGAGGTTAGAATTGTTAATGGATGTACAGTTGATGCTTCATCTGTAAAGCCGAATTGATGGTTTGGTATTTTATTATGTGTTATACTATGTAGTCTACTGCATATTAGTTTTTCATATATTTTTTTGCTGGCAACAGAGTAATTGGACGGTAATTTTTTAATATATTATTTCAAGTAAAAAAAACAAAGTTAGCTAAAGAAATGTAATATTCAAAATTTCATTTTTTTTTTTACTTAACAGCGGCAGCCCAAATAATCTGGTCATTTTATATTGAGAAACATTTTTAGTAAGTCGCTATTGGTGCTGGCAACAGAAACCGGTTTTTCGGTCAACCGATTAACCGCGTTTTGGCTAAAACCGAAAACCGGTTTTCGAACACTGATCTTAATGGATTGCCAATGTTATAACCTGCGCGAAACAAAAGCTATATTTCATGGGCGAAAAACCCGGTTTGTACGCAAGCCAGTTGAGGGTAAACGCACCCGGACCCAAACAAACTATTCGCATTATAGGAAAGAATTTGTTGATCGCGTCCTGCTTTTCTGTTCGAAGTACGGTAGCTAATGAGTGTTACGGTCAGACCGGGGACGAAGGGTACGGGGTGCCGGTGTTTGTATTTTGCCAAGGCTTTTAAGTGCGCATGTTCGTCCACCCACTGCGCGCGGTTGTAAAAATCCGAAAAATGCTTCTTGCCACTGCGTATCTAAATGTAGGTTATCTATGTTTTCGAATCGTACTTGTTTTTTTGGAGCTATTTTTAATGTTACATTTAGGTGGCTATAATTGGGCGCAATTAATCTAGTCACCCTAGGTGATTTTAAAAGAATACAATCGCAAAAATTTAGTTACTAATATGAAAGTTAGGAATAAAACAATTTGGCAAATTGACATTCCCGTGTCTAACTATTTTTTAAATAGCAACCCTATTTAGACAAGCACTTTTTAAATAAAGGATTTTTTGACGAATCTAAGGATACCACTTTATTTGCGATAGGGTTAAAAATAAAGTCATAAAAATAGTTATTTACATTACAAGATGCGAAAGTTTACTTTTGGTGTGAGGTGGTTTTTAAATGGCCGAGGCGAAGCGAAGCCGAGGCTATTTAAAACCTCCGAACACTTGAAAGGCTTTTCGCATCGTGTAATGTATTATATTTTTCTGCTACTGTTCTATGTACCGCATAATTTAATAATCATTAACATCATGTTTTGATAGAAATATCAGAGATTTTGAAATTTTACCTGTTAAAAATTAATCCATAGCAACACATTTATTGTTGACATTGTCTGTCATCAGCACTTGTCAGATATTGAATTATTGTTAATTTAGTATAAATCCATTCCCATTTTAAAATGTTAAATGAATATGAAAATGGCATCCAAAAGGCAGCTGACCTTGCGTGTGCCTCACTTCTGCCAGACAAATCTAAAGAGAGGTACCATCAAACATATAAATCGTTTTCTGAATGGCTTGCTACAAAAAATGTGGGGCGGATTGACGAGAATGTGATGTTGGCGTATTTTCAAGAAAAATCCGAGTCTTTATCACCACCAACCCTCTGGTCTGTATATTCCATGCTCAAGTTAACAATTTCCGTAAACAAAAATCAAGATATTTCGGAGTTCAAGAAACTAGTTGCTTTTATTAAAAGGAAAAACGATGGTTATGAGGCAAAAGAGTCAAAAATTTTTAAAAAAGAAGAAATCATAAAGTTTTTACTTAACGCGCCTGATCAAAGTTACTTAGCAATGAAAGTAATAGCCATTATGGGAGTGGCTGGGGCATGCCGGACAGACGAAATATACAGAAGGAAGCTAAGTGATGTAGAAATAGAAATGACGTGGCTATAGTAAAAATAGTGGAGTCTAAAAATAAAGTTAAAAGAAACTTCGTCGTAACCAACGATAAAGGCTCAGTTCCTTATGTCAGATTTCTACAGGAATATATTAAGTTGAGACCAAGGAATGCTCTAGATGAGCGCTTATTGTATCGTTATGACAGAGGTAAATGTGTTAATCAAGTAATTGGAAAGCACACTATTTCAAATGTACCTAAAGAAATTGCGAAGTTTTGAAGCTTGAAGACATCAGTAGATACACTGGCCATTCTTTTAGAAGAACGTCAACTACGTTCCTTGCCAATGCTTCGGATGTCGATATTTTGGACTTAAAAAGGCATGGAGGTTGGAAGTCTTCTTCTGTTGCGGAGGGATATATTGCTGAATCCTATAGTAATAAGTTGGACATTCCTCCAATTTCTTTTGCTAATTGCTCAAATTGCACAATTACTTTTAATGTCAATACCGAACCTAGTTTTTAAAAATATTTTGTCATAAATTAGTTACTTTTTATAAATAAATCCTAATATTTCCCACAAGCATATTTTCTTTTTTTTTTTTACTCTTACTTTTTGTCCAGGCGCTGAAAATATTACTTTCGTAGCTACCAACGCTTAGCAACCAGGTAACACGAAGGTTCTCTTTCGTTATCATTCGCGTTGCTAGGACCACAAAGTTTTCTTATTTATACAGTAGTAGAAAAAGGGGATTAGAGCCACCAAGATGAAATACTTCAAATGACTCAAAAATCAGGTAGTCGTAAAAACATTTTAAAATGTCAAAGTACTTGGCAGAAATAATAATTGTAAAAATTAATTGTAGTCCTAACTTCAAAAATAAATATACTTACAGCTTATTAGAAATAAGTAAGGAGAATACAATTTTATATGTAAGTTCTAATGAATGTGAGAAATAAGTATGCTGACAAGTTTTTTTGAGAAAGTGCAAACAAACTGATATTTCATATGAGATGCTTTGGATTTAGCTGCTAATTATTGTAACATGTAACAAATGTTTTTCAATCTGATACTTAATTAAAATGAGACATAATACGATAAAAAGATTTTTATATTGTTACTGGGTTTTAAATTAACCGTTGTATTATAGTATTGGTAGTCTAGATTGGAGTTTTAAAAACTAAATATTTTTTCTACTACTGTATAAATAAGAAAACTTTGTGGTCAGCAACGCGAATGATAACGAAAGAGAACCTTCGTGTTACCTGGTTTCTAAGCGTTGCTAGCTACGAAAGTAATATTTTCAGCGCCTGGACAAAAAGTAAGAGTAAAAAAAGAAAATATGCTTGTGGGAAATATTAGGATTTATTTATAAAAAGTAACTCATTTATGACAAAATATTTTAAAAAACTAGGTTAGGTATTGACATTAAAAGTAATTGTGCAATTTGAGCAATTAGCAAAAGAAATTGGAGGAATAATACTTGAATTAACAGTTTTTAAATTTGTTGTTGGGGTATCGTTATCACCTTTAACTACGTTAATATTCATATTTTTCACTGTTACTTCATTAGAGGAAATATTGGTAGGAATTTCGTGTAAAATCTTCTTTGAAATTTCCATCTTATTACTGTAAGATTCAGCAATATATCCCTCCGCAACAGAAAAAGACTTCCAACCTCCATGCCTTTTTAAGTCCAAAATATCGACATCCGAAGCATTGGCAAGGAACGTTAGTTGACGTTCTTCTAAAAGAATGGCCAGTGTATCTACTGATGTCTTCAAGCTTCAAAAACTTCGCAATTTCTTTAGGTACATTTGAAATAGTGTGCTTTCCAATTACTTGATTAACACATTTACCTCTTTCATAACGATACAATAAGCGCTCATCTAGAGCATTCCTTGGTCTCAGCTTAATATATTCCTGTAGAAATCTGACATAAAGAACTGAGCCTTCATCGTTGGTTACTACAAAGTTTCTTTTAACTTTATTTTTAGACTCCACTAATTTTACTATAGCCACGTCATTTCTTATTTCTACATCACTTAGCTTCATTCTGTATATTTGGTCTGTCCGGCATGCCCCAGCCACTCCCATAAAGACTATTACTTTTATTGCTAAGTAACTTTGATCAGGCGCGTTAAGTAAAAACTTTATGATTTCTTCTTTTTTAAAATTTTTTGACTTTTTTGCCTCATATTCCTTTTAATAAAAGCAACTAGTTTCTTGAACTCCGAAATATCTTGATTTTTGTTTAAGGAAATTGTTAACTTGAGCATGGAATATAGAGACCAGAAAGTTGGTGGTAATAAAGACTCGGATTTTTCTTGAAAATACGCCAACATCACATTCTCGTCAATCAGCCCCACATTTTTTGTAGCAAGCCATTCAGAAAACGATTTATATGTTTGATGGTACCTCTCTTTAGATTTGTCTGGCAGAAGTGAGGCACACGCAAGGTCAGCTGCCTTTTGGATGCCATTTTCATATTCATTTAACATTTTAAAATCGGCTTCGCCTCGGCTATTTAAAACCACCTCACACCAAAAAGTAAACTTTCGCATCTTGTAATGTAAATAACTATTTTAAATGGCAACCCTTTTAGACAAGCACTTTTGGAATAAAGGATTTTTTGACAAATCTAAGGATACCACTTTATTTGCGATCGGGTTAAAAATAAAGTCATAAATAAAGGATAAGAGCCACCAAGATGAAATACTTCAAATGACTCAAAATATCAAGAAGGCGTAAAAACTTTTAAAATGTCAAAGTACTTAGCAGAAATAATAATTTTAAGAAATTAATTGTAGTTCTTACTGCAAAAATAAATATACCTAAAGCTTATTAGAAATAAGTAAAGAGAATGCAATTTTATATGTAAGTTCTAATGAATGTGAGAAATAAGTATGCTGACAAGTTTTTTAAGAAAGTGCAAACAACCTGATATTTTATATGAGATGCTTTGGATTTAACTGCCAATTATTGTAACATGCAACAAATGTTTTTTAATCTGATACTTAATTAAAATGAGACATAATACGATAAAAAGATTTTTATATTGCTACTGGGTTTATAATTAACCGTTGTAGCATAGTAATGTTATTCTTGATTTGAATTTCAAAAACTAAATATTTTAAAGCGGAACTGTGTGTAAAAAGTTTCTCCCGTGGGCCGAAAGTAAAAAGACAGAAAAGTGACACTGTCAAACTTTTTAAAAAGTCGGAAATGTCAACATTACATACGTGGTTGTAAATAAATAATTTTTTAATTGTCAAATAATTACTCCACCAGGCATTTATTGTGCGTAAAGCTGTCAAAGAGATGTCTCAAATATTAGAGACTAGATGTCAAGTTACAAAACTTTACTTTCGGCCCACGGGAGAAAAGCTGAAAGGAAAAGTCAGAAAACTGACACTTTTAAACTTCAAAAAGTCAGCAATGTCAACATTACATACATACATCCTGCAGAGCAAAGACACATTTAATCTTGTGGGCGTCAGATTTAAGAACGACCATAACTGGCATAAACACATTATATCTATAGCCAAGGCAGCTTCAAAAAAGCTTGGATTTCTCTTTTTAGTAAAAAATTATTATTCTCCTTCTTTTTATACACTTTGAATGTATCCCAAATCCGGCCCCCTTTGGAATATTGTTCTCATATTTGGAGAATGGCGTCCCCCACAACACTGACTATTCTTAATTCCAATAAAAAGAACTGTTCATCTTATTAACGCTCTTTGCTTACAGATAGGCTTTCTTCTCTTGCCCATCGTCGGGCTGTAGGGAATCTATCGCTTTTTTATAGGTACTTGCACAGTTTCTGCTCCGAGGATTTGTCCAGTATAATTTCCCCACTTGCAGGTCCCAACAGAGACGTATGCATTTCTTTACGGTCCAAGTGGACAGGTCCCGAACTTCTGACTTTGTTCGTTCTTTTATTCCTACAGTTTCCCCTCCGAATCCTCAAGTTTTTAAGTCCTGTGTTAACAAACTTCCATTAACCCTGCTAAAGACACCCACGGTACGTTAGTATTTAGGCTTATTGGAAATTCAAATTAAGGCGCACAGTGTTGCAATTCGGTCAAACAGCTGATAAAAATGGGTATCTAGGTAGATTCAATTTGGCGAAGAATATTTACATAAATTACCTGATTAGTTATTAAGTTTCACGAAAAATATTAGGCATTATTGTCTGACAACCTAAATAACACAAAGCAGGATAATAGTCATTGTTTCAAGAAACTTTATATATAGCCATAAAGCGTAAGTTCTTCATTATTTAGACTTTAACTGCAGATAATCCAAAACTGACATCGCACGTTTTGCTTCATTGCAGAATTTTTAACGAAATCCATGATGGCAACCACTTAAATGCTTAACATTAGTTGTAGACCAACTATTTTCTTATTTTTTATTACATTCATCTCATAAATCATAAAAATCCTTTAAAAATAGAATATTAACTGCAACAACAGAAAGCAAAACTTGATTATGAAATGTCACATGACGTTGCCAAGTCGCTTAATTTTAGTTTTTAATAATAGTCTTCGTGGATTGGGGCTTGTCCAAAGATAAATAAAAAATACATCATTGTAAATAAAATAATACACAATACACAGTACATTTGTTTATTGTCTCATCAACGGATCAATATATATATATATATATATATATATATATATATATATATATATATATATATATATATATTATTATATATTCTATATATATATATATATATATATATATATATATATATATATATATATATATATAGAAACTTAAAACGTTGCAAATTAATGAGTTAATACTATTTTTTAGGGTGAAATTGGCCGATAAAAATTCTAGATGGCTGCTGGGTATTTTATTTTTAGAAAAATAATAAATGGAAAAAGCCGGTTCCCAACTAGGGGTATCAACCCAGGGTTATCACCCCGGGTAAAAAGTCTTTGTCTTTTGATGATACACACCTGTGAGTCATGGGTAAGGGGGTTAAAATTCGTGCGTTTCCACCAGCCAAATTAGGACTTGTTCTAATTTTCCCCCATGGGTGACGACAAAATTCCCTACATAAATTAACGGTTGGTACTACCAAAAGTTGTGAATCGATTCAAATGTGCATAAATATGATTTTACCCGTGTCCTTGAAAAAACCCGACAATCAGCTGATGGGTGACGACTCATGCGTCACGGGTGAACACCCCTAAGTGGGAAGGACGGAGGTAAACGGAGCGCGAAAATATCTCTTTACCTGCACGCTTACGTTTATATCATAGGTTAATGGGGCTCCAGCCCTTCCCGAGAGGGGGTGTGGGTCAGGGCAGGTAAGAATTCCTATAATTGACACTAATAATTTGTATACCACTTAATCAGTTCGGTTCTCATTGTAATAGTGAATAGATGTGCGAAAATGCTTCAATTATAAGGACAACGAATTGTTGCGAGTCATTCCACGCAAAATTTAACTCTTCCTTTTATTCAACGCATCCGTCTATATATGTCTTTCTTGAAAAGCTTAAGGAATGTCAGATTGATACATACATCAAAATACAAAGTTTACATTTGACTAAGAAACTTAAAGATAAAAATGTTAGAGCTAAACTAGAATCACTGGAAAAACTTGTGAATAAATATAGGTTAACAGAAATAAGTAGACTATATTTTGTTAAATGTACTTCGTATTTGTCAAGTGTATAATATGTAAATATTTTTTGATGCAATAAATGTTTCGTAACTAATAAAATTTTTAAAAATAGACCAACATTTTATTTCGATACCTTTACTTTAAAGAAAACATTTGCGCCCCGTTTACCTTTACGATTTTATTGACCCCAAGATCCCTGCGCCCCATTTACCTGTTCAATAAAACTTTAGTGAAGGCCTTGCGCCCCGTTTACCACCGCCGAGTGGGAATCGGCTTAAAGAGGGGTCTCGGGACACATCATCTTAAAGTCATGATAAGTACGTTATAATTCTTGAATTTAAAGTCAATAACTTTACTAACTTCATTGCGCTGTATAAGGTGATTCTAATAAAGCGAACAACAGATTAATTCTGTAGAAAAAAATAAAAGCTGACTTTTTAAAGTGCACTTTTTGCACAAACCACGGTTCTTATCGCAACCTAATGACACTTCATTACCCTTGGTTTATTTTCTTAGTATTGCAATATAAGCTGGTAAAATAATCTGTTATTTAAATGTATTAGTCATTTCCGGTCGAATCAAAAGTAATAAAAATAAGTGCTAAGTGCAAATTTAAACAATGCAGATGTATTTTAATTACCGACATACCAAATTTATTTATTTTTATTGTAAACGATAATGTTGCCAGGAAAACCGCATATGACAAACACCCACCACAAAACATTTCTTATACATTGCATTTTTTTAATGTTCCTCTCCCGTTTCATTTTTTAAACGGATAACTTAAAAAAATTAGTATATGCAATTGCCGCATATATACGTTCTCGAACAACACTTTAATAAGAAACTAACCTAAATTCACCATATCCCCCTTCTTTTTCTTTTTGCATACAATTCTTGAACTTTCTGCTAAATTAGCACTAATCAGTTCATTTTTACCTCTTAAAAACCCATTTTTCAATTTTTATATTTATACCTTTTTTTCCATACAATCTTAAAGCTTCACTTTATCAGTTTAAAATAACTAAAAGATTTAAATCAAGAATTAATTGCAAAAGGGGGAAAATATACTTAGAATAATGTAAATTTGCTTTTCAAGTTTTGATGATGGCTATCTCGAAAATAAAACGTTACCGACTAAAAATTCTTTAAGATTCGTTAATCAGCACTTCAAAAAACCCCAATATATGCCAAAAATCATCAAAATCGGCGTGATGTCCAATAAGTGAACAATTTACAGTTAAATTAAAAAAACTTAGGTATCAGGCTAATTTTACTATTATGCCGTATTTATTTACCCACCTTCTGTTAAAAAAATGTAATATAAGGAAATATATCGATATTTTTTTCCTCTTAAATATCGATTCATAATCCTTCGATATAATCGATATTAGACAACCCGATATTTATCGATATCGATATATCGATTTTTTTCCTTTATTGACATCCCTACAAGTAGGACAGTATTTTGAGGAATGCAAGATCAACTTTTTAAATGGCGAAGGTTTGTAGTATCATCTTCAACCAAAACAATGTCTGACAGTGTGGAATTCAGAAATGTTTTTCAAGGGGGAGTTTTATATTCCCGAAGGGGATCGTATATTTACCAAAAAAATTATAACCCCCAAAAAGTTGAAGAGCAAAAAAGTCCTCACGTTTTTAAACCAAAGAAACAACTGGTCTACTCTGAGTTTACATTCATTGATTTGATCACCAAATTTATTTTGGTTTCCCAAATTTCTCCGGGGGATTTTTTATGCTCCGGGGGAATCATCCCTCGAATCATCCCTGAATTCAACGCTTGTCTGCTGATTGCCCAGTCTAAAACCGTAACAAACTTATTTCAATAGAGCCCAAATATTCCAAAATAAAACATCTCTCTCAAGTACCCTGGTATGTATGAACCGTGAACATATACAAAAATTACCTTATACATAGATCTCTTTAAACAAAACTTACAACAAAAAAACATTATTTTTAAAAGTAGACATGGACATATACACATACATGATATATTAAATTATAATTCACCTAATCATCATATAACAAACATCTTGGGGACGCAGTATATCATTCACACTAAACCTCAATGCATCCCGCCGATAGAGTAAAAATTCTAAATCCAGCGTTGGATATTCATTTTGTAAAACAACGTACTGAATTCATTCTAAAATATCATTTCTTATGTCCGATAACCATAAAACTGTTTAGTCCGAGCGCCCTGGAAAGTAAAATGAGCTCTTTTAAACGGTACACATGCATGTCTGTTGGACGACAGATTGGATGTGTCGTTTGACGTTGTCGTTCAAGAAGTAGTACGGAAGTTGGATGTGTGATTTTCTGTCTATACAACATTCGAAACGATAATTGCATAGTCTACAGACCATGGGCGTATATAAGGGGGTTTTGGGGGTTTGAATCCCCTCCTTAGCATGGCGAGGAAGGGATAAATGGGGGAAAAGTTCTTTCTCAGTTATATTTTTATTGTGGACGGTTATTCCCCCCTTAGTATAGAGGAAGAAGAAAAGAGAACATGTGAAGGTAGCAAAATCTGAAAAATGAGGTGTTTTTGAAAAGCAAGGACCATTTTTTTTTTTTGGTGGACAAAACCCTCCCCGTAAAAACTGTATATACGTTCGTGCTACAGACTATATGCAATTTGTTAAACAACAGGTTTGTATAAATAGTATTACTACAGATAATTGGTGCATTATGTTTCATATACTTTGGCCCACAGATACGTCCAATATGAACATAAATTTGCCGTGAAGACTTACCGCACAATTGAATTGTTTATTTTGAAAAACCATATAAGTCCTATATTTGACCTATATTATTTGTATAAAGTGTTTATTCTGGCAACGACTACTAAGAAAAAATTATAGAGTCGCTAGTGATCGGCTATAAAAAAAAAGTTAAGAAAAAAATGGTGCAAAAATTGGTAATTGCAACGACATATAAGCATGACTTAGATAAATTTGCTCTAAGAATATGTAGGTACCAATGAACCTTGGAATTTGAAATAAAATTGAATTTGTTTCTAATAGACTGCACTGAAAAGCATAGGGACGTGTAATTTGATTGGTCAGACGGTCATGTAAAACTATCACAAAGGGGTTATGGTTAGTTCTAATTAGTTAAATATATAAAAAAATAACTAACCGAAACTAACCATGACACCCCAGTGTGAAAGTTTGGCATGCTCTTCTTATCAATCAGATTACACCTCCCCCTAGGATCCCAAAAAAAATGGGTTGTTTGCTGCTTTGTTTAGTTATCTGGAGTGCTGGACTATTGCTCGACGGTCGACCCTTGTATCTCAGTTACCTTACAACTTATGAAAAAGGTTAAACACGGATTTTTGTATAACTTTTTACATAGAATACAGTGGCATAGTCAGAATTTTTCTACTAATATTGTTTTTAAAATATCGACTAATGTTGTTTTTTAAAAAAATACCCTGTATATTTGTCAAAGAATAATTTGCCTTTTACAAGATTTTCAAAAATATATAACACTGTGGATTTACTTTAATCAACAACGACACAATTCCTAATTTTTATAATTAATATCAAAATTTTATGTAGTACTACTTTTTTGCATGGTCTGGTGCAAAATTTTAGGTATGGATTATGAAAATTAGAAATTTTGTCGTTGTTTATTAAAATAAACCCACAGTGTTCTATATTACAAATTATTCATTAAAAAACAATAAACATTGGTCAATATTTTAAAAACAATTTTATTTAGAAAAATTCTGTCTACGTCACTGTATTTTACGTAAAAAGTAAAATAAAAACACGGTTTAACCTTTTTGAAAAGTTGTGAGTTAACTGAGATACGTAGGGTGTTCGAAAAGTTTTGAGATATACGTACATTTATTTGATTTTTTCAATATAATTTCCACCACATTGAATACATTTTTCCATTCTAACAAACCAGTCACTGAAAATAGCTTTCCACTTTTCATTTGAAATTTCAGCGCATATTTTATCCCAGGCCTCCAGTTGCGCGTCTTCAGTTTTAAACTTTTGTCCTTTCAGTTGGCTCTTGACAAAAGGAAACAACCCAAAGTCACACGGCGCCAAGTCGGGGCTATAAGGCGGATGTTCCAAAAGTATCAAACCTGCATCTGTTAAAAATTGACTGGTAAGTTCAGCTCGATAAGGTGGGGCATTGTAATGATGAAGGTACCAGCTAGCGAGGTGCGAGTTTGGGCAAATCACTCTTAACTTTTCTATAAGTTTTGAAATGAATACTGTAGTGTACCAGAGAGCATTTACGGTCTTCTGTTCTCGGAGCACAACACGTTCAATCATTCCTCTTGAACCAATGAAAACAACTATCATTATTTTTTTTACAGATCTTGATTTGCGAACTTTGGTCGGAGTCTCTTCACCTTCGAAAACACATATCTTATTCTGTTGTTTAGTTGGGACGTCGTAATAATAAAGATACGTTTCATCTCCCGTGACGATTGACACTATGTCTTTAGATTTACCCTCCTGGAATCTGGACATTATTTTTTACACCAATTCACCCTTTGTGTCTGCTATTCGGGAGTTAACTTGTGTGCAACCCAACGAATACAAATTTTTCTAAAACCCAAGTGCTCATGTACGATCGTGTGTAATGTTGCTAAACTAATGTTCAATGGCTCTTCTAACTGTCGATAGGTAAGTCGTCGATTTGTTTCTATAGCTTTTTGGACGGCAGATATGTTTTCTGGGGTAACTACTTCACACGGTAGACCTGAGCGTGAGACATCTTCAAGCGAAAACGAGCCCCGCTGAAATTGTTTGTACCATCTGCATATGGTCGCACGAGATGGACAGCCATCACCAAGTATAGGCTTCATTTCTTCTAAACATTGTTTTTGAGATAACCCACGTGTAAAGTTGTATTTCAAAATTGCACGGCACTTGATAGTCGTCCACGACGCCATTGCGCTAAAATCGCTGGATACGAACTGGCACAAAACTAATAGTTTACTAATTACTATGTAGGACTACGACATGTCATGACATGTACAAACAAAAAACATCAATGTTACTTTCCTGCACCGTTTAGTTACAAAGTATCTGAAAACTTTCTGAACACCCTACGTACAAGGGGTACCCAAAACTGGAATATTTTCAATAACGCCATGTAGCTCAAAAACTAAAGGGCTATGACGACTTTGTTTCCATCCATAGTCGGTCTATATAGGGTCGCGACATTCGGCCATATTGCTTTGACGTGTTATGACGTCACATCACCCATTTTTCGGCCATGTTGTTCAGTGCCGAAGATATACAGTTTATTGTATTAGTAGAAAAACCGTTTACACAACAGTTTTTAATTTTTATTAAGTTGCAAATTCTTTTACTTTAAATAAAAACATTTTGAATTACATTTTTCAACAAATATCACTTCCAAAACAATGCAAAATGAAATGCGCAAACTCTAAACGCCACTGTATTGATCATCAGCTTTGATTTTACCCAGTCTTGACAACTTTTCTTTGTAAAGTGCCCTTCCTTGCGTCCCCGACCTCGAACTTATTTTTAGGCCCGTAATTGTGAAAGGGGCCTCGCATAACTGTATTTTATGTGAAATAGTATGGGAAAGACAGATAAGACTGTTTTAAAAGGGGTGAGGACCTTTGTTTTTTGCTTATCACAATTTGTTTAGAGGACATGGAGGAGAAGAAAAAGGGGGCCTGGCGGAAAACTGCGCGTTCGTTTACGCCTAAAGAGCCTCGCAGAAAAAGTAAGGACCTTTTTTTGCTTTTTAAATTTGTTTTTCTACGATAATTGTCCACAAGGGGGCTTCGCGGATACTTCGCCTACGCCTCATTTTGGTCACGCAACGCCACTGTTAAGATATGCCGCAGTTTCTACCAAAATGGGACACCTGTACATATTTTTTCTTTTAGGGTTTTAATTATTCAGGTGTCCACCCCAATACTTCTACTTGACATTGGATATAACAGGTATCGATAATAATCTAGGTACGTGACAAAAACGAAAACTCCTTATACAGGACGGAGGTAAACGCGACGGAGGCGCGAAAATATCTCTTTTACCTGCACGCCTGTAAGGTTACGTTTATATCATAGGCAAATGGGCCGCCAGCCCTTCCCGAGAGGGGGTGTAGGTCAGGGCAGGTAAGAATTCCGATCAAGCAATTCATTAAGCTTAAGGAATGTCAGATTGATACATACATCAAATTATATAAAAATGTTAGAGCTAAACTAGAATCACTGGAAAAACTTGTGAATAAATATAGGTTAAAAGAAATAAGTAGACTACATTTTGTAAAATGTACTTCGTATTTGTCAAGTGTATAATATGTAAATATTTTTTGGTGCAATAAATGTTTCATAATTAATAAAAATTTTAAAAATAGACCAACATTTTATTTCGATACCTTTACTTCAAAGAAAACATTTGCGCCCCGTTTACCTTTACAATTTTATTGACCCCAAGATCCCTGCGCCCCATTTACCTGTTCAATAAAACTTTAGTGAAGGCCTTGCGCCCCGTTTACCACCGCCGTCGTAATTTAGACAACCACAAAAAACGAAACGGTCAGAAAGTAAAGTCATAAAACGGTTTTAAAATACTTTTATTTTATATTTATTTTTCAGTCAGGTAAAAACCAAAATGGAGCTTTAAGATTCCAAACATCTTAAAATTTATTGATAGAGAAATTAACTTTTTTATTAATGTGTTTTCTTTGATATAGACTATTACGTGTGCAACAAATGGAAACCTTTTTCATGTGTGCATTGTTGAAAAGTTTATTAGCAGAAGGTGGGTAGTTTTAGACCAAAAATATACAGGGTGTCCCAGCTTTATTTATACACGAAATAACTTTGCACCTGTACACGATATAAAAAGATACTTGAAATTAAAAATGCTTATTTGAATACACAAATTTTATTAACAATATTGGTAAATATACCAAGTGCCTCAAAAACACAATTTTCATTGTCAGGCAATTTTTTTAAATGCACACTGAAGATTTTGACAAATTTAAACTTTTTTTTTATATTAATACTAAATAGGAAAAATTGCTTTTTAATGTTTCAATAATTATTAGAGCATTACTCTACAATTGTTTCGCCTTTCTAGGGCTTCATCAAGAGTACTTCGTATACTAAATTTAAAAAAGAGAAATATTTACAAACAGAACCATTTAACACGTTTTTCCCAAAAAGGTATATAAAATATTATTATGGGTTTTATTATGCGGCCCAGATGTGGTAATAAATTTATTTATAATTGGCATATCTGCGAAATTTATTTGATCATTGGTAGAAAGAGTTGTATTGTCTATAAGTGATTTTTTAATTTCTAGTTGTTCATATAAATTTAATTTTTTACCTTTGTTTTCTCTATGGAGTAGTTTAACATTATTAAGATCTATAAAGTGGTTTTGTTCTATACAATGTGTTGAAATGCCTGTGTTTTTTAAACCATTTAAAATTGATGTTTTGTGTTCTTTTATTCTGTTTTTTATGCTCCTTCCACTTTGACCAATATATTCCGCATTACAGTCTGCGCAATTAACTTTATAAACCCCTGACATATCTAATTTTTCTGTTTTGTCTTTATTGTTAACTAATAACCTACCTGCGTTACTCTTATTTACAGACACAGTTTTACAGCCCAACTTATCTAGTCTATTGGATACATTATTGCTGATGTTTGGTATATAATTGATAAACTTAAAATTATTGTTTTTAGGTTCTGTAATACTATAAAACTCTTTTAGCAATTAACTTTTGTTTTTTCTTTGTTAACAATTTATTAATAAGTGATTCTTTATATCCGTTGTTTCTTGCTATTTGTTTAATAATGCAGAGTTCTTTGTTCTTTGTTTTTTTTTTTAATTTTACATAAAAAATTACAAAACGCTATGTATTAAGTATGTGTAATAAATATATATATATATATATATATATATATATATATATATATATATATATATATATATATTTATATATATATATATATATATAGATATATCTATATAAACCTATTATAGAGAAAGAACCAGTGAGCGGCAGACCACAACATAGGTAGAAGCGATGTTGGACTATGAAGTTAGTACCAAGGGTTAATTAATTGAAACTTAACTTTTGTCATTTTGTAAGAGCTGAATTTAAGATATGTTATTTGGGTACCTATTAGAAGATATTTGCTCAGTCGCCAGAGAGTTTCGACAGTATTCCAACCCCTTGACAGACAAATATTTTGGGGTGTCCTAATTGTCCGTTCAAAATTTCTGTTATTTAACAAGAAAATATGACAAAAACTTCTTTTAAAGAGTTGTAGGGCTTCCAAAAGGCCTGTTCTAAACATATTTTAATGTATACAGAGTGTCCCAAAAATGTTTTTGATAAAAACTAACCTTACAGGAATAACCTTTTTTTTTTGGGACACTGTATAAATTGAAATATTTTTAAGACATGCCTATTTGGAAACCCTTAACTCTTATTCACGACTTCTTTGTTAAATAACAGAAATATTGGAATTCCTTAGACCATTGAGCCAACTCAAAATGTTTGTCTGCCAAGGAGTTGGAATTGTCAAAACTGTCTAGCGACTGAGAAAATATCTTCTAATACGATCCCTGTCTCAGTGAACTTGGCCCAACCAGCTAAAATATGTAATTATGTGAGGTTTCTTTTTGTTTTCTTTAGAAATGTCCCAAAAACTTAAACTATTAAAACCTATTAAAAGGTTAAACAGTGCACAAAAAAATTAGCCCTAACTCTTTTAGCCTTAATTTTATGGTTTAAACCATTTCAAATGTGGTTGGATTGGCACACTTTTTCTAGGGTATGATTTGGACCACCCTGTAGATACCTTGTGGGACTGCAAAGTTTAAAGGTAATTCTATCTTTTAAATTTTTATATTTTTAATCAAATAACCCATATTTCGATCTTCTATCTATGTTTTAAAATGCAAATGCTGCGGAATCCTTTACAAATATATATTTATATCAGTTGGGCCAACTTCACTGAGACGGGGCTCGTAGGTAACCAAGTATAGATGGGTCCAAATTTAATTCATTCTGAAAGCGATGCCGCCAAGTACACAAAAAATGATAAAGAAAAGAAACCCTTTTGTGAACAATGATTTATAGCAGCAAAAAATATTTAACCCGACGAGTTTCTAGTACCACGCCACGTGCCACCGGTTTCATAGTAGGCAGAGGCGAAATAAGAGAATGTTTTGTAAATAGATGATACGTGTTTTAGCAATGTATTTTTTATTTTTTATCTAAAAATATGCAATCAGGCTTTGTCCGGGGCTATGTGCATCGAAAAGGTTTGTTTACTTTATCATTTTTTGTGTACTTGGCGGCATCGCTTTCAGAATGAATTAAATATGGGTCCATCTATAACATACATGAAATTCAGCTTTTATAAAATGACGAAGGTTTTGCCACTCACAGGCTCTTGGACATTAGCACCCGCCAGGGCTAATTATTTTATTTGTCAATCTATCAGAATTATTTTAAAATCATTATAACCCTAAATTTATTTTTTTACTTTACTTTTTACCGTAAATGTGTATGTCGACATGCTGTATATATATCTGAAAAACCAACAATAATTGACCCATAGGGTATTATACATTTTTAAAGTAGGTAGAATTCAATAAAAAGTTGTAAAAAGTGTATCGAAACAAACAATTATTTATTTTTAGTTTCATTTTATATTTTATACAGGGGAAAATTATTTTGTGTATAATTATTGTTAGGACACTCTGTATATGGTTGGTCTTTTTATTAAATTAAATACTGCTAAATGTCTACACACAGTTAGGGTAATAGTTCGATATAGCGGTTTTCGCTATTATAAGAGATTTTTGAAAAATTCTTTTAGGGTGTTTCTATAGGTCGATTATGACACAAATCTGTGTGCGCGTTTTCCAAAATCCATTTCTTTAATTTATTATTAATAAAAACATATTACGGGACGGTGGAGTGAACAGGGGTGCTGGGTGAGGACGAAACGGTAGAAATCCTACATTAAACGCCCAAAAACAGTATTTCACAGTACACACCGCACTTTCTGTTTACAAAAATGTCCAAAAATTGTTTAAAAAAATGAAAAATAAATAATAGTACAACAATCCCGCCATGGCTTTCACTGCATAAAAAGAAGAGTTTGCAATAGAACTGTAAATGTCTTGCGATGTTGCCAAATAAAGTGAGAAAGTGTCAATAGCTTAAAAAAAAGGAAGATACAAGACAAAATTCATATGAAAAATTAAGTTATTCCTTCTTCCTATTATAATTTGTAGAGAAAAAAAGGAAAATACCTAAACATAAAGAAGGAGGCATTTCTACAAAAAATACCATTGTTTCTCATGGAAATGGTGGATAATCCCCTGAAATAGGCTTGGTGTTAATTCTTCATAAGAAGTTAGGCAACGCTGCTTCTATCAAGACTCATTTTTATACTGACGAACTTCATGTTATCAGCTGACCAAAATAAATTTTCCTTCTTTAATTAATGGCGGACGAGTATATGTGTGGAAAGTTTTTCGAAAAATTTAATACTTTTCAAAATTAATTTACATTTTTCATGTGCCCCGAGTGCAGTGTATTAGTGTTTTCTTGTGTTTAACGTTGGATTTATACTGTTTTGTCCCCACCCGCACCCCTGTTCACTCCACCGTCCCGTAAATATGTTTTTATTAATAATAAATTATAGAAATGGATTTTGGAAAACGCGCACATAGATTTGTGTCATAATCGACCTATAGAAACCCCCTGAAAAGAATTTTTCGAAAATCTCTTATAATAGCGAAAACCGCTATATCGAACTATTACCACAGTTAGTGATATACCTTTAAATCATGCAACGAATTTAATAAAATATAAAGTTTCTTGAGAAATCACAAATTAAAATGTTTTTCATTTAATGCATAATGTTACCACAATTTGTGTACATCGCAATTATATAAAAGGTAACTACTTAAACTATCTTTTATAAAATATATTATGTTGGCTAGATAATAAACTTAACCGGTTCAATCCACTTCAGTACAAGTTATAACTGCGTATCTCATTAAAATTTACTGCCAGGCTAGTGATTAATGCGATGACTCAGTCGATAATGTGCAGCTGCCGCTGTAAACAACTTGACCGATTTGACCTTGCTTAAGTACGACGCAATTTCTCCCGCTCCGCTCGACGAACACGATGCCACGGCGTGATCGCATGATGGCCGCATAGCAACACCTGCCGGGTCAAGGTTGAGACCGCGGTGTGGAGGGGATTCGAGCTTTTATAAACGGCAGCGAGCGTTCGCGCGTCCTCTTAGTTCTAGGAGACGCGTATGAAGTTACACGGTGAAGTGGTGCAGTCAGTAATTTTATAGATAGTACCAGTGATATGTGCCAGTGTTAAATATTTTCATAGCCAGGGTGAGTACCAGATATAAGTGCTTACTCTTTTGGTTTTAGGGGACGTTTTAAGTACTAAATATTTTAAACAATTTTTCCGACGTTTCGTCTTTGGTTGCATTTTACTTGTTTAACGTTTATTATTGTATGCTTGTTTTTCATGTTTTATTTAAGTACTGTTAATAATATTTATCTTTATGCCGGTGGATTATATTATTATTCTATTATTCTTACAAATACAAGTGACAGTGTTAAAGGAGATAAATACAAAAAATATGTTTTTATTTTAAAAAATTGCTAGTTTTACATTGATTTATTTAATAATTTTATTTATTACTTTTTTTGTTTAGTCTTTTTGAAAAATTAAAAAAAAGTGTTTGGGTTTTTTAATTTGACAAAATAAAGCTTTGATAATTTTTGTTTTATGTTGTAAATTATTTTCTGTTAGTTTTTTTTATTTCATTTAATTTTTATTAATATTATTTATTAATTTTCGGTTTCTTCTATTTTAGGGATAAAATTGTATATTAATTTTAGTGAAGTTAGGAAGTTAGAAAGTAAAACACAATTGTCAGTTTTTTTTATTCTAATTTCTTTAATTTTCCTTTTATTTTAAATTTTCTTTTTAGCTTTTTTGTTTGTTCTTTTTTTTCTTTTTATGTAAATATTTCCGCTTTTATAATGCCATCGGTGATTTTTTTTTAAATTTTTAACAATTTTTTTGTTTTTTTTTATTTAATTTATTTTTTAACTTTTTAATTTTGTAAAAATTTCTAAATGAAAATAATTACAAAAAAAATAACCCAATCATTTTTTTGTCTATTTACGTTTTTGATACTTGTTTTTAAGAATTTGTATAATATACCTAGCATATCCTATAATTTACTTATTGTTAAATAATTTTTTATCTCATTTAACGGTTTTTATTTCCTAACTTCTTTAAAAAAAAATTAATAATAATTTTATATGTTTTTATTTATTCCTTTTTAGTTTCTCTAATATTTTCAATTTTCTTTTAAATAATATCCCAAATAAAATATTCTTATTATTATTATTTCAATAAATTGTGCATACCAATTTGAGTAAGGTCCAAATGTCTAAAATATATCTGTACAAGTTGCTGAGATATGACAGCAACGCAGAAATGGTAAATCTGGCAACAGTGATATTACTGTTCAAATTTCGTATATGCTTAAAAACCCGACAGATCGAATTTCGTAAACGCAGCTTTAGCGGTTGCAAAGACATTGCGGTCCTTTTAATTAAAAATGCGGTGTTGTCATATGTTAGTAACTAGTTGAGGTTACGTTTTGAAAAATTGAAGTGATATGAGATATGGCACGTCCAATTTATTGAAATAAAAATAAAGAAGACATTTCTATTTAGAACACAAAAATACTACTCTCGGCAGAAAAGGTAAATCTGGCAACAATGTCGAATTTTGAAAAGGCAATTTTAATGATTCCAAACATATTAGGGGTGTTGTACTACTCATAAAAAGATGTAGCAGTAATAGGGTATGATAAAATCATATAAAAATCATGTGCAAACAAATTTATTTATTTTGTCATTGTGACGTCAGTATTGGTTTGACGAAAACAGTTGTGCTTTAAAAGTGGTTCTGTAGTTCTTCATTGTAAATAATTTGCGCAAACAATATATAAAGGTGCGTGTTCATTTAGTGTGGCTCCTGCACACGGCGTGTTCGTTATTGCTGCCATGGAAAGAGGACACCAAACCGGTGCCCGCGGCAATACCGAACACCTCCTTGGTCAAACCATGTTCAGCCATCGCGCTAAATGGAGACGTACCTTAATAAATTGGATAATTGTTCGTTTTTGCACATAGTTCACCCTATTTTTCTTATGTTAATTTTGGAATTGTATCTTAATACAGTTTGTAAATACAACCAAGAAATTGTTTAACGCAAAAACAGTCTAAACGAAAATTTTGAAAAAGAAGAGGAATATGAACTCGTTTAGAGTGTCAAGACTTAAAAAGATTCTTTTAAAAGGTGGCGGTGTATTTTTAGTAGTAAGTTTTAAAATAGTATGCAATATATGTGAACATGTATTTCAGTAATAAAAAAATTAAGTAAATACAACAGGAACAAAATCAAACAAAATACAACATGCTTTAGGCACATTTATTATTATTTTTTAAATTTGCTTTGTCTAAATGGCTGCTTTTTAAAAGTGTATCAAGATTTTTCTTTAAATTTAATCATAAGTATCACATATACAGCATACTTACTTATTGGGTTTATTTAATTTGTGTATTGTATATAGTGCACATTTTTATTTCATATGCAAGAGAATAAATAAAGAGCAATGAAAACTTTATTTTTGTTTTTTTATATATTAGGTTAATTTTATTACAAAACTATTACTTTAAGTTGTATTTGTGTGATTTTTGCAACTTTTTTGAATAATTTAATGTAATAACTCAAATACTACAACAAATTAGTGAACAACGTAATGCAGAAAAGAGCAAAATAATATTTTTTGTATGAGTTTTTAATTATTATTTAAAAAAAATGTTTTGGTTAATATACCTTTAAAAAAAATGATTAATACAAAAATATTTGCATAAACCATAAAGTGAAAAAAAAGGCAAATACTTTAAAATCTCTGATATAAATATTTTTTTGTGTTGTTCACTACTTTTTTTGTAAGTATTCTTTTGTTTAAATCATCCAAAAGGCACTAAAAAGGACACAAAACTCGGTTAAATAAGACGAACTAGGCACAAATAACAAACTGAAATGAAGAACTATCCAAAAGTAATAAAATAGATTTTGAACTATATTAAAAGCAAACTGTTTTCGAGACCACACTGGCGTACACTTCGATGCTTGAGAACTTCGACTGCCACAGATGGAAACTACGAGGTAACTTGTCGAGCGAAGTGAAAGTCAAATAATCGGTTTCGTAGTGGGTACGAACATATTTTTATATCAAGTTGAAGCAGTGGGAACTCATTTGCTAACGTAATGGCAAACAAGTTAATTAGTTGTTTGCTGTATGAAAATAAAAGATTCGCGATAGTATGTTTTAAATAAACGAGCTGCAGTTTAAATTATGATAAAACATTATTATATAAGCCTGATAAGAATGCTATGCAAAAGAAAGTCGTTCGTACTACATATGTACATGTATAGAAGGAACAGTTTAAAAATGTAAATTCGGTGCTCTTTAATAAATAATAAAAATAACAAAAAGTTTAAAGCAAATAAATCGGCATGCTTGTCTTTGCGGCCGCCTTTTCTATATTTCTTTTATGATATGCCGGTTAATGTAGGTGGTCATCGCACTCTGGGATAGAAATTAATTTTTTGGTTAAAATTCTGAAACTTACTAATCTAACTTAAAATGAGGTGCTTTTTACTGGAAAAATATTGAAAAAAAATATCAATTATTACAAATGCTTTTTGGAAACCTAAAACTTATTATATGTTATTAAAAATTTACACCCCCTTAACATTATTATTTTTATTGTACAAAATAAAATATCAGCTTGTTTGGTTAATTTGGTAGTATTACAATCAGTAATCCGATGGTTATTATCTCATATGATATACAGGGTACGACAAAAGTTATGATTTTTTAAATGGAATACTCTGAATATTATATCACCACCAAAAAATCTTCTAAAATGCTCTAAAAATTACTACATTTGATGAAAATGATTTTAAATTATTCTTAGAAGCGTAATAGAGATACATCTTCCCAACTTTCTTTATTTTTTAACGTATAAAATAAATAAAAACCCTGTTTTGTTGGGTAGATTCTGTAGAATCCATATCTTTCATCAGAATTCTTTTACCTTTTAGGATATACAGTGTAGGACAAAACATATTAATTTTTAAAATGGAAAACCTTGTAAATTATAAAAAAAACTTGTATCTGTCCTTACACTCAGAAGTAGCAAAAAGTGGGAAGGAAATTGTAAGTACAAAAACTGATAAAGAAAAAGGTAAAAAATCTTTGACAAAAGTAGCAAGACTTCGCGAGACTGCATCGGAAACACAACAATAGCTCTTATTATTTAAACTCTTTTACTTTTTTTAGTAAATAAGGCCAATAATAAACTAAGTAGATTAAATGTTGTATATTTATGTTTACTTAAAATACATTTTCAAATTTCTTATTACCCCAATAGAAGTCGTCATATCCTTTTATAATTTTGCGTACATGTAGTTTGAAGTATCTACTTTGAAATACACAGCATGAGCCATTAAAATTTCAAAGTTGCTTTTTGGCCAAAATAATGGATTTCTATCCCATAGTGTATCGGCGCATCGCTGTAAAGGGTAGCGGCGCCTTTGTATAAAATAGTCCGATTGCAGGCGGCCTTTTTATGTTTTTGTATTATTTTCAAAGGGTACCGAATGTGCGCTTTTAAAATGTTCTTACTATACATGTACACACAGGGTGCGTTTTTTAAAACTTACAGTGGCTATATTTTCTAAACCAAGGAAAATATTTAAATAAAATACCTTTACCTATAAAACCTGGGGGAATATTATATAAATGACGTATTTTTCAAAACACCTTTATCAACCCGTTAGCTGCAACCCTAGTTACTTAAAAATCTCAAATGGCAACATACCTAAATGTGGCACCCATGGAAAGCTTATGAGAATTTTTTTCATTGGTCATACAAAAGTTGGGGTAAAATCTAGTACTACCCTTAAATTTTAAAAATCATACTTTATTATTAATAAACAATAACAGAAAATGTCCAATTAAATTAATGTAAACTTAATTAAAAACTAATAATAAATTAAAATAATACTCCCTGTAGAACTAACCCTCTCTCATAAGAAGTTCTGGTTAGTTCTGTTGGACAAGCGCCCAACAACAAAGACCAGTTGCTATTACCTTTTTTCTTGACAACATTCAGAAAGAGAACTAACCAAAACTAACCAGAACTTTTTATGGGGGTGGGTTAGCTCTGCAGGGAATTTTATTTTAATTTATTATTAAATTTTAATTATTTTTTAAATCTATGTAATTGGACATTTTTGGAATTATTTATTAATAATACGGTATGATTTTTCTAAAATTTAAGGGTAATATTTAATTTACCTCCAACTTTTTTATAATCCACGAAAAGTATTTTTAATAAGCTTTCCAGAGAGGTGCCACATAAGGGGTTTGTTATTAATGATTTTTAAGTGACTGGGGGTGCAGCTTAAGGGGTTGATGGAGGTGTTTTAAAAATAAAATATTTATATTCCCCCAGGTTTTATAAAAACAGTATTTTTATTTTTTGATATTTGCCTTGGTTTAGAAAATATAGCCATTGTAAGTTTTTAAAAAATGCACCCTGTATACTGTGTGTCAAATTAAATTGAAAACAATCAAGTATTTTTTATACAGTAGATTTTTGTTTATACAATTTTAAATCTCTTTATTTTATATCGAACATATTTTAACGAAAAACAATCTGTAAAGGATGATTTTTCAACAAAATATTAAAACAATTTTATACAAGGTGTTTAACAACTTATCCAACAAACTGTTGGGGCTAATTCTACAATAAAAATTAGAAAAAAAGCTCATATGAAACATATTATGTCCTAAACGTTAGTTTCTAAACTACTTAGTGTTAACTATTTTAAAATACTATTTTTTTTATAATAACTTTTATGTCAACACCTGACCTAAAAATACCCCTGTTTTTCCAGTTTAAAAAAATAAAATATTTTTATAAATTGGCACTTGTTTTAAATTTTATATATATATATATATATATATATATATATATATATATATATATATATATATATATTATATATATATATTATATTTATTGGAAGAGTAACGAAAAAAAGCTCAATGTCCAGCTTTTGCCGAAAAAAATTCTGCAAAATATTGCTTTACACCGATATTTTATTATTTTATAATAACACAGGCAAAAATTTTGTATACATGGTTCGCATAAACTTGAAAATCATTATTTTTCTCTAAGACTAAACTTCCTTTATTTCCCATTTTTAAGCAATAGAAACATTTTGCACCCTTTATTTTGCAATTCCGTTGTGGCTAACGTTATTCTGAGACTGCGTAGTAACGCAAACATGATCCGTTATCGGATCATCCATACCGGACTCCTTTAATTACGGATGAATACCGAAAAGCTTATCGTTATCGTTATTGTTAAACTGCGTGGTTGCCGGATTGAAGAAATTTTAATATCAATTATTTAAAAGGTTAAAATTTTAATGCCGTATTAATTAAAATTTCATTTATACATAGGCTCTAATTAGCGAAAAATCTATAGCAGTAATAAAAATTAAATAGTGTTAAGAAATTAAAACGGACTTGCACTTTTACGGATATTCTAAATCAGTAATTAATTTAGATGTTACAATCTGGCACACTTGCTTTTTATTCTACATCCAAACCTAACCTTACTTTTGTGTTTTGCTTATACTGTATTGTTTGCATCTACTTTAAAAAACGAAATCAACAGAAGTGTTTGCATATATTTAAATATCAATTTATATCTCATGACGAATAAAATTAAATACTGATTCTTCGTTAACTTTAAAATCGGTGAACCGGCCATTCTTCAAGCTTTCACCAAATAAATGCTGGAGTCCCTCAGGGCTCAGTTCTGGCACCAACATTGTTTCTTCTTCACATCAACGACCTTCTCTCGTCCACAACTAATTCCATTCATAGTTTCGCCGACGATAGTACCCTTCACTCCAGTTTTCAGGTTCCTAAACCCATCACTAAACCTGACTTGGAAAATAAACGCAGAGCGATGCAGATATCTCTTTCTCAGGATCTTAATTTAATATTGAATTGGGGCGCCAAAAATCTCGTCCAATTTAATGCATCCAAAACACAGTCATGTTCCTTGTCGCGAAAAGAGTCATCAAATACTCATCCTCTACTTATGAGCGGCCAAGTTCTACAGAGCAAAGACACCTTCAATCTCGTGGGCGTCACATTTGAAAGTAACCTTAACTGGCATAAACACATTGTATCTATAGCCACGGCAGCTTCAAAAAGCTTGGATTTCTCTTTCGAGCTAAAAAGTATTTTTCCGCTTCTAATTTATACACTTTATATGTTTCCCAAATCCGACCTCCCTTGGAATATTGTTCTCATGTCTGGGGCATGGCGTCCCCAACAACCCTGAGCATTCTTGATTCTATTCAAAGAAGAGCTGTTCGTCTCATTAATGATCCTTCACTTACAGAAAGGCTTCCCTCTCTTGCCCATCGTCGGGCTGTGGGCGATTTATCGCTTTTTATAGGTACTTCCATGGCTTCTGCTCTGAGGAATTGACCAGTATAGTTCCTCCACTCGCGGTTCCCAACAGAGAAACTCGTGGTTCCGCGCGTATGCATCCCTATACGGTACAACTGGACAGGCCCCGAACTTCTCACTTTGTTCGTTCTTTTATCCCTAGAGTTTCTAGATTGTGGAACCTGCTGCCCGCGGAGGTCTTTCCTTCCCCCAAATCTTCAAGTATTTAAGTCCCGTGTCAACAAACTCCCTCTTACCTCGCTTAAGACACCCACGGTACGTTAGTATTTAGGCTTTTAGCCTTCGTGGTTTGTCCAAAGATAAAAAAAAAAAAACCACAGGCAAAAATAAGGTTATGTGTCGAAAGCTCAGACGAAGATAAATTTCTTAAAAGAGGCTGCAAAATCTCTGTCTAAAACTGCTGCCGTAATCGTTATGTTTAATAACAATAACCATAAGGAGGTCAAAAAACGTCTGTTATTTTAAGAGGTGCAAAATGTCTCTATTATGTCATATAGAAAATTCGTTAAGGGCAAAGTTTGTAATCGATAAAAATAGCAATACAAAATTTAAATAAACAAAAACGCCTTGAACACGTTCGTTTATAGCTTGAAAGTTGTGTGTTGGGATAACTGCTAATTGTAGCTTTGCTAAAACTTTGTTCTTTACTTTAACTTTATATTGACAAAAATTATTAACAAGAGTTTAAGACAAAACATTATAAATTTAAAATTGATTGGTAAAAAAAGTAAACAGTATAAAAATATGTTCAATAATGACGCGAAGGAGCTTGAGCCAAGGGGTTATGGCTATTCTTGTTGTACGTGTTTATTACTTAACGCACGCACATATCTATAAATATGGGGACCTAGAGCTCCATATCTATAAATAAAAGGGCATAAAATTAATATTGTTTGGAAAAAACCTATAACGACGAATTATGTTTGAGTTTTTAAAGAAGTTCTAGACTTAATTGATATTCAACAAGAAGTAAGAAAAGCATAAGGAAAAAACATAACCATTTCTAAAAAACGTGATTTTTGATAATCTTTATTTTAAGTAGTAATTAGTAATTAATATGTGAAGCGGTTTGATTTTGGTTAACAAGCTTGAGTGGATACAACATACGTATGGGAGACTTATATTATGTATTATTAATTTTACGAGAAAAAGATATTCTTTATAAAGAGTGTCTTATGTTCCAAAATCCAAAACGCAACCATCGGATATCAAACTGTATCAGTCATCTACGAAGGTCAAGAGTATAGTAAGAACATTTTAAAAGCGCGAATTCGGTACCCTTTGAAAATAATATAAAAAACATAAAAAAGCCCTCCTGCGGACTATTTTATACAAAGGCGCCGCTATCCTTTACAGCGACGCGCCGATACACTATGGGATAGAAATCCATTATTTTGGCCAAAAAGCAACTTTAAAATTTTAATGGCTTATGCTGTGTATTTCAAAGTAGATACTCCAAACTACAAGTACGCAAAATTATAAAAGGATATGACGACTTCTATTGGGGTAATAAGAAACTTGAAAATGTATTTTAAGTAAACATAAATGTACAACATTTAATCTACGTAGTTTATTATTAAGCCTTGTTTACTAAAAAAGTAAAAGAGTTTAAATAATACGAGCTAATGTTGTGTTTCCGATGCAGTCTCGTGAAGTCTCGCTACTTTTGTCAAATATTTTTTTACCTTTTTCTTTATCAGTTTTTGTACTTACAATTGCCTTCCTACTTTTTGATACTTCTGAGTGTAAGGACAGATACAAGATTTTTTTATAATTTACAAGGTTTTCCATTTTAAAATTTAATATATGTTTTGTCCTACACTCTATATCCTAAAAGATAAAAGCATTCTGATGAAAGATATGGATTCTACAAAATCTACCCAACAAAACAGTGTTTTTATTTATTTTATACGTTAAAAAATAAAAAAGTTGGGAAGATGTATCTCTATTACGCTTCTTAAAAAATAATTTCAGATTTGGATGGTCATATTTTCAAAACTAAGGAGATAGACACATCAAAGTATTTTTAAAGCATTTTAAAAGATTTTTTGGTGGTGATATAATATTCAGGGTATTCCATTTAAAAAAATTATACCTATTGTCGTACCCTGTATATCATATGAGATAATAATCATCGGATTACTGATTAGAATACTACCGAATTAACCAAACAAGCTGACATTTTAGTTTATTTTGTACAATAAAAAATAATAATGTTAAGGGGGTGTAAATTCATAATAACATATAATAAGTTTTAGGTTTCCAAAAAGCATTTGTAATAATTTATAATATTTTTCCAGTAAAAAGCACCTCATTTTAAGTTAGATTGGTAAGTTTCAGAATTTTGACCAAAAAATTAATTTCTATCCCATAGTGCGATGACCAGCTGCATCAACCGGCAAAAAGGCGGCCGCGAAGACAAGCATGCCGATTTATTTGCTTTAAACTTTTTGTGATTTTTTTCTTATCAAAGAGCACCGAATTTACATTTTTAAACTGTTCCTTCTATACCTGTACTTTATTACTGTTGATACGAGCAGTCTTAAATACTCAGTGCCGCATGCGACATCGGTATAATAATTTGTGCATAAATTTATTAATTTTATATTAATTTAATTACCAAACAAACATACAAAGACCAGCAAAATGTTCGCAACATATGGATTTTTATTATTATATTTTTGCAGGAAATCTCTTTTGCATATCCTATAACCAAAAATCTAATTTTGACACATGTCATGTGAACAGTGATCTGGCGGATTTTTTTTTATTTTCCTCGGGATGGAATCGCAAAAAGCACAGCTAGGTCACAAAATATCTAATAAAAGTCGAAGTATTAAAAGTGTCAAGAATTTAATTTTGCTAGAGATTGAATAAGCATCCAATAAAAAAATAATTCGCTATCTTTTGAAATATTTTGTATACAAAAATAAAAATGTAGCATTTTATTTACTGTAAAACATTCCCGGACAAAAAAAATCGGGCTAACAAAATTTTGTGTTGTAAAATTTATTTACATCATAACTTTTATTTTTGACAGATATCGCAAAACTGAAGGCGCTATTTTATTGACAACCAAAAACTTAAAAGTAAGGTACTCTTTATTAAAGTCGATAAACCTCACCGTTTAGGCACCAATAGGCATCAAAGTTTTTATCAATTTCAATCAAATTACCTACATACATACAGGGTGTCCAGTAACTTAACCGACAAACTTAACCAAACGATTCTACAACAAAAAATAAGAAAAAAACTTCATATAAACTTATGTCCTAAACGTCTTAGTTTTTGAACTACAGGGTGTTGAAAATTAATTTTTTTTTTTTTAATATTTAATACACCGTAGGCGTAGTTAAAAACAAAGACGTTTAGGACCCTGTAGGAAATTTGATTGAAATTGATGAAAACTTTGATGTCTATTGGTGGCTAAACGGTGAGGTTTATCGACTTTAATAAAAAGTACCTTATTGTTTAAGTTTTTGATTATTTATAAAATGGCCAGCTTTGCGATATCTGTCAAAATAAAAAGGTATGATGTAAATAAATTTTAAGTTTTAGGTAAAGTGCCCTCTGGCGGTATTTAAAAAAAGTACTTTTGCCTTAAAATTTTAGAATCTGCAAAGCTCGATTTGTGTTCCAAATATTAACTGGATTGGTTAAAAAATAAATGCAATATGGCGAAAAAAACCAAAATAAAAATTAAACTTTGACGGCTTGTAACTCGAAAACGAATGACATTTTGAAAAAATCTACATGAAGCTCTACCCTTATTTTGTGAAGTAGAATTACCCCCTTAAGTTTCGTGATCAATTTTTAAATTACCATGTATTTATTTACTTTTTATCATTAAATATAAAAAATTTAAGGGAGATGTGGAATTATAACTTGATACCGGATACACAAATTTCATTGTCTTATTTAAAAATTTGTATTTCCTTTTAGAATAAAGGTACTGGATATAAATAAAAAAGAAAATGTCAAGAAAAGATGAGGATTTCAAATCCAATAAACTGGGAAAAATTGTGACGTTAGAATATTTCACAGGGTGTTCGAAAATTTGGGCAAAATACAACATTTGCCTCTCCCCTGTATAACGCATAATTCTTTATAATTTGTTGCAATCTCCATATTAAATAGGAATCCTCATGAAAGGATCTACACCTGGACCAAAAGATAATAACAATTTGTTAAAAACCAAAAAGTTATTTAGGATTATTTGATCAAAAATTTGTTGCTTTTTTTTTGTCCAGGAGTGTATAGAAGGAACAGTTTAAAAATGTAAATTCGGTGCTCTTTGATAAAAAAAAAATCACAAAAAGTTTAAAGCAAATAAATCGGCATGCTTGACTTCGCGGCCGCCTTTGCTATATTTCTTTTATGATATGCCGGTTGATGCAGCTAGTCATCGCACTATGGGATAGAAATTAATTTTTTGGTCAAAATTCTGAAACTTACCAATCTAACTTAAAATTGGGTGCTTTTTACTGGAAAAATATTATAAATTATTACAAATGCTTTTTGGAAACCTAAAACTTATTATATGTTATTATAAATTTACACCCCCTTAACATTATTATTTTTTACTGAACAAAATAAACTAAAATGTCAGCTTGTTTGGTTAATTCGGTAGTATTCTAATCAGTAATCCGATGATTATTATCTCATATGATATACAGGGTACGACAATAGGTATGATTTTTTTAAATGGAATACCCTGAATATTATATCACCACCAAAAAAATCTTTTAAAATGCTTTAAAAAATACTACATTAGATGTGTCTATCTCAATTAGTTTCGGAAATAATACCATCCAAATCTGAAAAATAATTTTAAATTATTCTTAGATTCGTAATAGAGATACATCTTTCCAACTTTTTTATTTTTAACGTATAAAATAAATAAAAACACTGTTTTGTAGGGTAGATTCTGTAGAATCCATATTTTTCATCAGAATGCCTTTTATCTTTTAGGATATACAGTGTAGCACAAAACATATTAAATTTTAAAATGGAAAACCTTGTAAATTATAAAAAATCTTGTATCATATCCTTACACTCAGAAGTAGCAAAAAGTAGAAAGGCAATTGTAAGTACAAAAACTGATAAGGAAAAAAGCTAAAAAATCTTTGACAAAAGTAGCGAGACTTCGCGAGGCTGCATCGGAAACACAAATAGCTCTTATTATTTAAACTCTTTTGACTTTTTTAGTAAACAAGGCTAATAATAAACTAAGTAGATTAAATGCTGAATATTTATGTTTACTTAAAATACATTTTCAAGTTTCTTATTACCCCAATAGAAGTCGTCATATCCTTTTATAATTTTGCGTACATGTAGTTTGGAGTATCTACTTTGAAATACACAGCATGAGCCATTAAAATTTCAAAGTTGCTTTTTGGCCAAAATAATGGATTTCTATCCCATAGTGTATCGGCGCGTCGCTGTAAAGGATAGCGGCGCCTTTGTATAAAATAGTCCGATTTCAGGCGGCCTTTTTTATGTTTTTTGTATTATTTTCAAAAGGGTACCGAATTTGCGCTTTTAAAATGTTCTTACTATAGATTAACTGACCTAAATTACATTTGTTTTATTTTTATTATATTGTCATATTCTTTTGTTTTTTTTGACAACCAAAACAAATAATTTAAAAATATTTTTGCTAGGACACCCGCTGTTGCAATAATTTATTTCTATAAACTATTTCACTGTTTTACCAAAACAATAACGTTAAAATATTTAAAAAGGAAGCTGTTGTGGATTTAATCACGTTACTCGTAACTGATGACGTAATAGAATATTATACAGTGTGTTTACTTAAGTTCGCACCATACGGACACGGCCGCCGAGAGTCGTGTAGGGCCGCGGTACAAATAATAATTACGAGTATCCTAATAAAAAAATATACTTGGTGTTCCATTAAAAACCTAACATTGGTCAATTTTTCAAAAACAATATTATTTGGAAAAAATCTGACTACTCCACTGCATTCCACGATTTTTTTTTATAATACAGTTTTTACCTTTTTGATACGTTATTAGCCAACTGAGATACAGAGGGTACCTGAAAATGCAAATTTGTTAAAATCACCCTGCAGCTCAGAAACTTAGAGGGCTATGACGGTTCTGCTTATTTTGTTTCACAAAAAGTAGCTCAGAGTGGCTTTTCAGTGACGCATATAGAGCGCTCCCGAGTAGCTCAGGAACATTTCGTTCTACTTTATGGCGTTCCAGTGACAGAGAGTGTTATGCACCTGAACTACTCCGTATTTCATTCCCCTTGCCCATCATGCACCAGCCCCTCTTTTGGTTTTTGTGCTTTAAACGTGTGGTTTATGGTTAAAGATGAATTATTTTTTAAATTATTTGTTTAAAATGGAATTAGATATTAAAAAGAGATTAAGGTTGCGTTCCAGTGACTAACTTTTTATAGCAGATCAAGAGTCAAGATCTTCAAGCCCTTGAGCGTGACGCATACAAATTTTCGTCACTGGAAAGCTATAGAAGAAACAGTTTAAAAATGTAAATTCGGTGCTCTTTGATAAGAAAAAAATCACCAAAAATTTTAAAGCAAATAAATCGGCATGCTTGTCTTCGCGGCCGCCTTTGCTATATTTCATTTATGATATGCCGGTTGATGCAGGTGGTCATCGCACTACGGGATACAAATTAATTTTTTGGTCAAAATTCTGAATCCTAACCAATCTAACTCAAAATGAGGTGCTTTTTGCTGGAAAAATACTGAAAAAAAATATTATGCATTATTACAAATGCTTTTGGGAACCTAAAACTTATTATATGTTATTATAAATTTACACCCCCTCACCATTATTATTTTTATTGTACAAAATAAACTATAATATCAGCTTGTTTGGTTAATTCGGTAATATTCTAATTAGTAATCCGATGATTATTATCATCATCAGGGTACGACAATAGGTATGATTTTTTTTTAAATGGAATTAATTTCTGGCGAACATTCGCGAGCGGACATGTGTAGAAACAAGAGGTTATTTGTCATATGTCATATGTCATTTCAAAACCAATTTTGTTATTGTTATTTTTCTGTCATTCTATTAGCTGTTTGGAACGTTATTTTTGTGTTCATTTTTTTAAGTATATTGTGTTTTTTGATTTAAATTTATATTAACTTTTTTAGCCCTTTTCATTTATAACAAATTTGCAGCGTTTCTACGTCTTAGTTGCCAAATAAATGTGCTATATTCTTTATTCATTACATCAGATAAATGTTATATTATTAAAAAGAAAATCTCAAAAAACTCAAGCGTAGCGTCACCACTGAAGTAAAACAATATAGAAATTTGTAGGTTATGTTGTTGCCTAGAATTTCGGCAAATTTCGCAGCTGTATGAACATAACAAAAAAAAAGCGAATTTTTTGGCCAAATATTCGCTATCGCAATTCGCTTTTCGCGTCTGTATGATCTAGCTTTAACAAACAGGAAAATGAGGTTATTTTAGGTCAAAACAAGTAATAATATTATAATAGAAAAATAAATTTTAAAAATAAAATATGTTAAAAAATGTGCTTTTGAGAAAAATTGCAGCAAGAAAATGTCATGAAAAAAAACTTTTAAACTGTGAAAGAACAGTACGAATTTAAAAGTCTAGGTATATTCCCGCGGTGGTACTCATACGCATAAAACGAAGTGCAATGCACTATGCGATACTCTGAAACTTGTAAAGGCAGTTATGCAAGGTTATGTTCACATTATTATAACGGAGTCGAACAAAGGGCAGAGCAAAGTGGATTCAAGAACGCAGTAATGGTACCCTTGATGAACCGAGAACCAAGGTCGGGATCCGTCCGGAAAGTCGAATAGAGTTTTATAAAACGAAGTTATCGCGGTCGTCTCACGGGTGACTAAAAGAACGAATAGGGAGCTGTCTCACTCAATCTCAGTAGTCCGAGAAAAATATTACAGAAGGTTAGTACCGTCGTTGTTTGAGAAAGACAACGGTACCGCGCGACCCGGGAAAAGTTGATCGATATTAATTATGTGAAGTGAGTTTTGTGTTGTTGCAAAAAAAATGAGCGTGGATTGCTAAAACAAGTTTTAAATTGAAACGCTTTTTCCGATTTATGACATTAGATGAGTTTGCCTTTAAAAATAATTATGCAAGGTGAGTAGAGTCAGAAGTATTTGAGCTTTTTTTTGTTAAATATATGTTTTTATTATGCATAGTGTTTTTTATTTTTATAAGTATTTGTTAATATCCAAACAAGCCACTTCAAAATCCATATAACATTTTTTGCCGGCAAGGCATTGGCAAAAAGACATCAAAATGGGCAATTGGCCGTTATTAGGCCACGTGTTGCAGAAAATGTGATGGCATTTATCATAAATAAGTTATGATGAAAAAGTGCGTTTAGGATGATGGCATCCATCATTAATAAGTTATGCTGAAAAAATGCATTTAGAATGATGGCATTACATTTTTTTCCCTAATGACAATAAAATGTATTTTTACCGTCCAGGGAACTAAAATGTGCATAAATAATGCACATGCATAATGTGTGTTTATGTACAGGGTGTCCCATATAAAATTAATTTTGGAAAAACCATAAGAGATACAAGAAAAAGTTAAATGCAGAATTTGTTCAGTGAAATGTATTTTTTAGTATTTTTATTGTATCTCTTATGGTTTTTCCAAAATTATAATATTTAATTTTATATGGGATACCCTGTACATAAACACACATTATGCATGTGCATTATTTATGCACATTTTAGTTCCCTGGACGGTAAAAATGCCTTTATTGTCATTAGGAAAAAAATTATGTAATGTCATCATCTAAAAGGCATATTTTTTCCAAAACCTTTTAATGATGGATGCCATCATCTTAAATGCTTTTTTCAGAATAAATTATTAATGATAAATGCCATCACATTTTCCGCAACACGTGGCCTAATAACGGCCAATTGCCCATTTTGATACCTTTTTGCCAATGCCAAGCCGGCAAAAATGTTATATGGGAACTTTAAATTAATAATTCATAAAAATATACATGGTTGGAGATAATACTTGCAGCATCTAAAAAATAAAAGCCTGAATCCTACCAATTTTTTTTAAATCTGTTTGTTGTTTGTACACTAAGAGTGTGAGATTTTTTTGGTAATTAGTTAGTATACGGTTTTCTACTATTTTAACGATTTTTTAAATATTTGGACGTACGTTGTTATCTATTAGTTCTGGTTAGTTCTGGTTAGTCCTTAATAATAAAATGAAGGCGCAGTTATGAATTATTTTTAATTTTTTTTTTTATAATAAAAAATGTTTTTTTTGGCATTTGTCCACTTTTAATGTGGACAATTGACAACGTTGTATAAATGTTTATTAATAAAAGATGGATTATAAAGGGTGGTCAGGTTAGTTCTGGTTAGTCAAAGCTTTTTTTAATCCTTTAATTACACCAGAGACTTTATGAAACCAGTTTGTTGAAATTCTTTCCTTTTATTCACTTATACAGACTCTTCCGATGTTGCCAAATGCTTTCCATATTTTGCATGGTATAACCAGTATAACTGATGTTTTTAGTCGTTACTTTTAGGTTACGAATTAACTATTTTCATGTTTATTATATTTTTTATCTTTATTCTCAAAAATATGTGGAAAAAATGTAATTTTTATATAATTTTACATGTGATGTTCAGTTTCATTAACTCGTTTTACCAATTTTACCCCGCCCAGCACCCCTTTTCACTCATGGTCCCGTAAGTTTGTTTACTGATATTTTTTTAAAACAAAATTTTTTGGGTGTGCTCCACTTACGTTTTATTTAGAAGAGTGTCTAAAATATGTAAGTATCAATAATTTAAAAAAAAAACCCTTAAAATAGCCGAAAACCGTATATTAAACTGTTACCTTTTTTTTTTTAAATTACCTTTTTGCTGCAATTTTTCTTGAATGCAATCTAAAAAAGAAACTAGAAAATTTTAATATTCATAAAGTTGCTTGAAAAATAAATATAAGTTTCATTTTTAACATCTTTGTTTGAAAATATTAAAAACAGAATTAAAAAATGACAAAATATATGTTAAGTATTATCTTCATTAATAATTATAATACAGGGTGACCAATCTAAGTCAGCAATATTGCTAACTTCTTTATATTGGAGATACATAAGTCGGTTATATTCGAGAAAGGTAGTGGTATTTTTTCCGCTTATTAATGTGCTGCCAACAGAAAAAAAATTAAACATAAGATTATTGATTTATTGCAAAAAATGAACTTTTTTAATGGAATAATTTTCTATATTAGATTACTTTTTAAAAGATGTATCAAAGAGGTTTAAAAAGGCCCACTGTTGTAAACGCGCTAGGTATGTATGTCTAGACTTAATATTGTGTAAAAATAAATAGTTCTTAAGCCTTGTTATAAATACCTTAATAAAGGGTAAAGTTCTTTCGGCATATGCCTCTTTAATGACAGAAAAAATATAAATAATATGTTAGATTACGGCTGCTATGATTGGTTGCTAAAAAATCATTATGGCTGCTATGATTGGTTGCTAAAAAATTACTTTGTAATTACTCCGTAAGTTTTAAGCAACCAACCATAGCAGCCGTAATCTAACAGGTTATTTATTTAATATCCAAGGGGATGAAACCTAAGTCGGAACTCGAGGGGTGTCACTACGGAAATTGGTTTACAAATCGTCGAGAATTTTCAGAAATTTACGGGAATTTTCAGGAATTTACGGAAATTTATAGAAATAGTATTTTCAGAATTTTCTAAAAAATTTTTTAGAGAAATTTTACAAGAATTTGAGAATTTTTGGGGATAGGTGTACAAAATTTTAACTAGTGAGTCACCCCAGGGGTGTCCCATTACGGGAATAGGTGTACAAATCGTTGGGAATTTTCAGGAATGTACGGGAATTTACAGAAATAGGATTTTCGGGAAAAACATTTTTTAGAGAAATTTTTCAAGACTTCGAGAATTTTCGGGAATAGGTGTACAAAATTTTAGCCAGTGAGACATCCCTCGTGGGAACTATTGCTAACTTTTTATTATTGGAGATACGAAATCGGTTAAATTACTGAAGTTGTATTAATTTCGGGTTTTCAATTAATTGCAAAAAAAAATACTTTTTTTTAATGGAACATCCTGTATATTATATTATTTGAAAGATCTATCAAAGAGCTTTAAAAAAGTCTACATGTGATATATCCAATTTTTAATTGTTTCGGTAATATGGCCATCCTTGTCCTAAACTTTTACTACATAAACAAGAAACCGCTTAGAATATTATAAACCAAAAGAGGACGAGATATTTTTAACTTGTAAATATAAACACAAACCCACCCTTATTTTTAAGAGCTCGTTGCACTGAAGTTATATTATAAATGTATATACAAAAAACTTTTAGAACCCTATAAACCAAAAGGGTATTTCCGAGAAGAAACTACTGACGAACATGTGTACACCACAATTTTTCATTGCTCCAAAATTCAACAAACTTCAATTGCAATTCCGTGACATGACTTTAATTTTAAAAATGATGGTATGAAGTGGCTCTTTTTTGCCTTTTTTATAACTTTGTTTGTCATTTAAAAGTTTAAAGGGCAAAAAAAGGTTTCAATTTTAAATTCCATTCAATTCCATTTGCTTGTACACTACAATTCCTCAGTGGTTTACCCCTCGGACATTTGGTTTCAGAAACACGGAAAGCTTTCGCCATTTTAATCTTAATTGGAAATGGATATTATGCCTACTACATACAAAAAAGTGATTTCAGTTTCAGACTACCAATATGCGTATAGTAAGAACATTTTAAAAGCGCAAATTCGGTACCCTTTGAAAATAATACAAAAAACATAAAAAGGCCGCCTGCAATCGGACTATTTTATACAAAGGCGCCGCTACCCTTTACAGCGTCGCGCCGATACACTATAGGATAGAAATTCATTATTTTGGCCAAAAAGCAATTTTGAAATTTTAATGGCTCATGCTGCGTATTTCAAAGTAGATACTCCAAACTACATGTACGCAAAATTATAAAAGGATATGACGACTTCTATTGGGGTAATAGGAAACTTGAAAATGTATTTTAAGTAAACATAACTATACAAAAATTAAGTCTCGCTACTTTTGTCAAACATTTTTTTACCTTTTTCTTTATCAGTTTTTGTACTTACAATTGCCTTCCTACTTTTTGCTACTTCTGAGTGTAAGGACAGATACAAGATTTTTTTTATAATTTACAAGGTTTTCCATATTAAATTTGATTATGTTTTGTCCTACACTGTATATCCTAAAAGATAAAAGCATTCTGATGAAAGATATGTATTCTACAGAATCTACCCAACAAAACAGTGTTTTTTATTTATTTTATACGTTAAAAAGTTGGGAAGATGTATCTCTATTACGCTTCTAAGAATAATTTAAAATTATTTTTCAGATTTGGATGGTCATATTTCCTAAACTAATTGAGATAGACACATCAAATGTAGTATTTTTTTAAGCATTTTAATAGATTTTTTTGGTGGTAATATAATATTCAGGGTATTCCATTTAAAAACCATACCTATTGCCGTACCCTGTAGATCGTATGGAGATAATAATCATCGAATTACTAATTAGAATACTACCGAATTAACCAAACAAGCTGACATTTTAGTTTATTTTGTACAATAAAAAAATAATAATGTTAAGGGGGTGTAAATTTATAATAACATATAATAAGTTTTAGGTTTCCAAAAAGCATTTGTAATAATTTATAATATTTTTCCAGTAAAAAGCACCTTATTTTAAGTTAGATTGGTAAGTTTCAGAATTTTGACCAAAGAAACTAACTTCTGTCCCATAGTGCGATGACTAGCTGCATTAACCGGCATATCATAAAAGAAATATAGCAAAGGCGGCCGTGAAGACAAGCATGCCGATTTATTTGCTTTAAACTTTTTGTGATTTTTTTCTTATCACAGAGCACCGAATTTACATTTTTAAACTGTTCCTTCTATACTTTGAGTCATAAAGTAGAATTGCTCTCATTTATGCAAATGTATTTTGCCCAAACCACATTTTTTGTTTGCGCAAACTTCATGATTCCGTTTACATACAATGATTTGTTTGTGCAAAGCAAATGGAATAAGTTAATTTGCGTAAATTCTATAAGCTTCTAATAGCAAACAAAGATTATTTTATATCTTATTGGTAATGATCGACTTACTTTAATTGCCATTATTTTTTACAAGTTATTTGTAGCTTTAAAACATTTAACATAAAAGATGAATTCTACAAAACGCTCATTTTAGATTTAAATCTAAATGGTTTTGTGAAGGAAAATGTGTATCCAATATTAAAATAACAATAAAAATATTTTGCTTAAGAAATAAGTTCTCTAATGATATTTAAGAAGGCTATTTCACGAGAAAAATAAGATCCATTTTTTAGAAGGCACTTGTCAAAGTAACAATAGTTTTTCAGCCTATTTACTTCAGCATAATAATGTTTTTCCGCTAAAAACATTATGTTAATTTTGTCCAATTAGGAGCACGTAGGAGTTTTGTCACTAGAAAAAAAAAAGGTTGCTATGACATTTTGCCAGTGTAAAACTCTCTGACATTCATTTTTTTCCCTGACACTTCATATGTAAGCATTAAAAAAAACTTAAAAATAGTTTTAAAAACGTTTTAATGGCAAAGCATATTTTATATTTACTATCGTTATCAAAAATGAATTCAACCCATTTTAACTATCAATGCATAACCCATTTTTTGTAGCGTATAAAGAATAAACACACTGCGTTGAATCGCTTGTTATCATAACGCAACTTTAGTCACTACTTAATAAATTGGCATAGATAAAATTATCTTGTATTGAAACATTCGTATACGTAATATCCACTTTCATATATGCAAGTTAAAACAGGAAAACTAAATAATTGGTTTTAAAAACAGTGGTAAATAACGATAACACTTAAAATGTAAACTATTAAATTCATAATTAACTAAAAGATATCTTACTTATTACATCATTTAATATAAGCTAATCATTTATTATATTTATTATACATTGTAAGCTATCATTTTGGGTGAATCAACTTTTATTTGTTCCAGAGCAAAATCACTATGTCTCTGGTAAAAATAAAAAAATAAATATAAATTCAAGTGTTTTTTTAGTGATATTTTTTTATTAATTTTAATTTAGAAAATTATTAACTAATAATAATTGTTATTATTTCTTTTACTTATGGCTTTTAAGTGATTTAAAGTGACGTGTTTTATAAGTTTACTCGGATCTATAACTTCATATTACCAATTGACGCACAGTGGCAAATTCTTCTCTTCTAGCTGGACAAAATAGTTTAAAGCAAATATTGGGTTTCTTTTTAAAAAACTTTGTTTGGTAATCGGAATATTGGACAATGCGTTTGGTTATAAACATTATAAACATATTAAATAGAAAAAAATTACGTTTCTAACATATTTAAAAGTAAGTCTCGTCAAATAAATAAAATCCCCTATTATTTTGTTATAAATATTAGCCTATTTATTTAAAAAATAAATTAGTTTTTTAAGATATCCTAAATATTCTATACAAGAAACTTTTTTACCATAAATATTTAAATAAAAACATAAATTTTTGGTTTAAAAAAAAAATATATTTAATGGTAAATCTTACAGTTTACATCGGTATTACAGCTGGACATCAAAGTTTAATATGGTAACATTTTGTAAAATATTTATTTTTTGTTAATAGATAATTAAAAGTGGTCATTTCTAAAATATATTGGTTTATACAGAGTAACTACATATGAGCGTACCCAAGGAAGGCAATTAGGAGGTGGGCAGCTGCCCCCCCTAGTTGGGTGTCGGCAGTATGGTCTATATGTATGTAGATACACAGAAAAAATATCATATTTTTTGTATGTGGTAGATATAATATTCATATCTATATTAAACATCTATATTAAACTTTCTGCGAATATTTATGAGTCTTAAAATTTCTAATAATTTTCTTATTCTCTTACCTACCCAGTTTACTCCACAGATTTATTTTATTCAAAGTAAATGTTTAAGCTGTTTCTTTTGCCTGTCCCTCTCTCCCTAAACAACATTCTTGCTATGCTCTTGTAACTACAGGGTAACCCAAAAATTTGACAGAAAAAATAAAACAGTTTGTTTTATTAGTTACACCTGTGTATTATTATGTATTTAAATAAAAAACAACCCAGACGGTAAAAGTGGCGTTTAAACACCTTGTATGTATGGCTTTAACTCAGGTATTAGTATACTGCCATTCAGCCAGATTTAGGAGTTTAAGTTAAATATTTAAAAAAATGGTACGCCACTGCATTTTTTGTAAAATATTTTTTTCTTAAAAATATTCACCATAAACTCCCTGACGACACTGGCAATTTTTTTTTCTTGTAAGCCTTAAAATGCATTTTGATGCATAAAAGGCGTGACCAAAATTATTTAAAAATATCTGAATTGTTAAGTTATTTTTAAAAAAGCATGTATTCTTTTTAAATTTTTAACACTCCGTAGTTTATATGTTCATATGAAGGTTTTTTCTTATTTTTCGTTGTAGAATCACCCCTTAGAGTTTGTCGGTTGAGTTACTGGATACCCTGTATATGTCCAGGTGTTGCTCGAGATGTTAAAAGAGTTATTTTTTTATCTTATTCTAGCCTTACAAACTAAGTGTTTTAGCCAAGAAATATTAAATTATTACTTTAATTAAGTTATTAAATTTAATTAAGTTACGCCTAAATTAGCTTGTAAATGTTACAAACAACACAGAAAAAATTTGGAAAAATGCGAAAAGCTTTTTTACCTACATGGAATTAACCCCATATATCCTGTTAAATTTATTCTACGCAATAAGAAAACACCCAGTATATTTTTTTAACAAAATATCTACTACGGGTCATTCTTACATCCTTAACACTTACTTTAAACAATTTTATGATCGAAAATCTTTCTTCAAAGAAATATCTTATTTTAATTAACACTTAATGCCAGACCTTGACGGAATATTGAGTTTTCTTGTTCTGCGTTTTTCTATTTATAAACAAACTAGTCTTTCCCATTAAAAATTTGTTAATTTTATGTCTTAAAGTTTCATTTCAATTAACTTTTTAAGTGTTCTTTATGATTTTACGTAAACAATACAAAGGTGGTTTATTTCCCATTTGTTTTTAACTACAACGAAAGCCGCAAACTTGTCTGGTTAGTTGTAAGTGGATGATTCTGGATCTCATGAGCGTATAGAAGGAACAGTCTAAAAATGTAAATTCGGTGCTCTTTGATAAGAAAAAAAATCACAAAAAGTTTAAAGCAAATAAATCGGCCGCCTTTGCTATATTTCTTTTATGATATGCCGGTTGATGCAGCTGGTCTTCGCACTATGGGATAGAAATTAATTTTTTGGTCAAAATTCTGAAACTTACCAATCTAACTTAAAATGAGGTGCTTTTTACTGGAAAAATATTATAAATTATTACAAATGCTTTTGGAAGCCTAAAACTTATTATATGTTATTATAAATTTACACCCCCTTAACATTATTATTTTTTATATTTAAAATGTCAACTTGTTTGGTTAATTCGGTAGTATTCTAATCAGTAATCCGATGATTATTATCTCATATGATATACAGGGTACGACAATAGGTATTATTTTTTAAATGGAATACCCTAAATATTATATCACCATCAAAAAATCTTTTAAAATGCTTTAAAAAATACTACATTTGATGTGTCTATCTCAATTAGTTTCGGAAATATGACCATCCAAATCTGAAGAATAATTTTAAATTATTCTTAGAAGCGTAATAGAGCTTCCCAACTTTTTTATTTTTTAACGTATAAAATAAATAAAAACACTGTTTTGTTGGGTAGATTCTGTAGAATCCATATCTTTTATCTTTTAGGATATACAGTGTAGGACAAAATATATTAAATTTTAAAATGGAAAACTTTGTAAATTATAAAAATATCTTGTATCTGTCCTTACACTCAGAAGTAGCAAAAAGTAGGAAGGCAATTGTAAGTACAAAAACTGATAAAGAAAAAGGTAAAAACTATTTGACAAAAGTAGCGAGTAAAAGTATAAGACAAACTCGAAGTCTGGGTCTCAGTCACTGAGACCCAGACTTCGAGTTTGTCTTATACTTTACTATAATATTAAGAGGTCTCTTTGAGAAAAATGGACGACTTTTTCCAAAAGTAGCGAGACTGCATCGGAAACACAACAATAGCTCTTATTATTTGAACTCTTTTTTTTTTTTTTGTAAACAAGGCTAATAATAAACTAAGTAGATTAAATGCTGTATATTTATGTTTACTTAAAATACATTTTCAAGTTTCTTATTACCCCAATAGAAGTCGTCATATCCTTTTATTATTTTGCGAACCTGTAGTTTGGAGTATCTACTTTGAAATACACAGCATGAGCCATTAAAATTTTAAAGTTGCTTTTTGGCCAAAATAATGGATTTCTATCCCATAGTGTATCGGCGCGTCGCTATAAAGGATAGCGGCGCCTTTGTATAAAGTAGTCCGATTGCAGGCGGCCTTTTTTATGTTTTTTGTATTATTTTCAAAGGGTACCGAATTTGCGCTTTTAAAATGTTCTAACTATATATAGGGGGATTTTGGGTTATTTATGGTATTGCTGCACTCGCCTGATGGCTCATGCCCCACACGGGTATTATAAACTGTTTAGACGTTTGTAAGATTTCCTCGGGAAACGTCCATCGCAAATATAACATAAATCAGCTATATTTTATCACTAAGGAGCGACCACCTGCTCCGGCCTGGCTGGTCCCACTGCTAGTCCTGCACAAGGAAAACCTAGTGTAGTCATAAGATTACTATGTAAAATATATAAATTGTTAACTTATTTCTGACTAATAAAGCACTGTTCTGAGTCTGAGTCTGAGTCTGATGGCTCATGCTGAAAAATCTCCCATTCATTGAAAAAACGTAACACTTTGTGCACTTCTTACATACCTAAATTATTATTAATAACAAAATGTTTTGGTATTATAAACCTATTAACAATTATTATTACATAATTAATATACAAATAAACATTGTTTAAATAAAATATATATTTAAAATTAAAATGTTTTGAATCGCTCCAAATGTGCATACAGTAGCGCACGTGTTTGACCTTAGTAGATAAATTCTAGGAATAAATGTTTATTATTAAATGATAATAATTATCTGCAACAATGTTTATTAAATTCTGAAATATTAATCGAGTATGTATTGTTTAATTTTATTCTATCCAAAGTTTGTACTTAATATTTCATATTGATTATTCAATTACAAATTATTTTTAAATAATGTTTTATCATTATATTAAATTATGCATTTTCGGCATTCGATAATTTAACTTACAAAGAAAAATATCTATGAGTTATCAGTATAAGGTGCATAAATTTTATACCGGGCGCCACAAAATTACTAGCAAACCGGCCATTTTCTTAAAAGGTTTATCCCAAGTGACGGCCTGTTTTTAGGGATTTTTTAGATTTTTTACCATATATTTTGACAGTGTAAATATAAATTTTAAGCAAAATATATTTTGTTAAACATAAGTTACAGCGTTCTGAACGACCCCGCCTTGAAAAAATGGACTCGCACTTCCTTCACGATTCCGGCTGATTGGCTTATCTGAACCAAGCCTAAATGAACCGAATGAACTACGATCGAATGAATATACCAGAAATTTTGGACTTTGAGTAGACATTTGAAAAAAAATGCGAATTTCGTTTTTTGTTTTGTTTTTTGGTATAAAAAAATCGATATTTTGGGAATTTGGATTGATAATAGTCAAGAACTGCAATAATTTAAATGGAAACCATATATTTTAAGCCTTGAATTTAGACTTAACAATTATTTTTCAATCTTTATTGTTAATTTTATTCTATTTCTTTAATACAAACACTAATAAGATCAATTTCTTTTTTTAAATCATGTACCGCAAATATTTTTACTTTAAATTATTTTTGATAAGTAGGCTATGAAAACCAAAAACCGGCCTATTTTATTTCCAACGGCATTGAAAAATTCTATTTTTTAATGGTCATTTTATTTTTGATATAAGTGATCACAGAAAATTCGTACTTTTTATTAAAGATTTTAAATAGAAACATCCCCATTTTATTTTATATTTTAAATCTACACTAATATTATATCTTTCTAATAACATGCACAACATATTTCTAACATGGTGGTTATTGATAATTTATTTCTGAATTCCCTGATGTCGTGTATAAATGGTGTGTGGCCGACTGGTAAGAATTAAAAATATAAAATAAAACAAAATTATTCTTTGTTATTTATCACCTAATTTGTATGTTTAGCCGTGACATATGTATAAGCAAAATAATTTTAGTTTGTCATTACAATTTTTGAACGAACATGCAGCGGTACTACGAAACAGCTGTCCAGGCTAAATATACAGTTTATGTGACTCAGGCAGTATATTTTGGTTTTCTATACTAATATATAAAGAGGTAAAGTTTGTAACTTTGTTTGTGGGTTTGTTTGTTTGTCGCTGCTAATCTTCGGAAGTACCGAACCTATCATAAAAACTCTTTTACAATCAGAAAGCTACACTATTAAGGAGTGTTATAGGCTATATTTTACTAAGATTAAACAAAAAGTTCAGACATTAACGCCCAACGAAGTGGGTACGGGTCGGCTATCTTGGATTAACTATAACTAAAATTCGATATTGGCGTACTATTCTCAATGGATTTAAATGCGGTTTTTTTAATAGATAGAGTGATTCAAGAGGAAGGTTTATATGTATAATAATATCCAAAGAAACATATACAGAGTGTTTAAAAAAATAGTTCATTTAAAATTCGATATTACTCAACGGATTTTGATGCGGTTTTTTTAATAGGTATACTGATTCAAAAGAAAGGTTTATATGCATAACAATGTCAAAAAACATATACAAGGTGTTTAAAAATAATTTACATTTAAAATTCGATATTTCTTAACGGATTGTGAAGCGGTTTTTTTTAAATAGATAAAGTGATTCATATATATATATATATATATATATATATATATATATATATATATATATATATATATATATATATATATATATATATATATATATATATATATATATATATATATATATATATAAACATCTACAGAGTGTTTAAATAATAGTTTACATTTTAAATTCGATATTAACGCTACTTACTATTGCAATTGAAAAATAGTGTTGATAGAAATTGTGCACAGGTTTCTATGGTTTATAAAGAAATATTGAATTGCCCACAACACCCTTTATGGTATATCATTAAAAAAATCTTGATAGTTAATACAAATCTGGAAAAAAGTTAGTTCTTTTATTTAAAATAGGAAAGTTTATGGTACTTTCGGTTAACCGGGAGTGAGTTTAAGGTTGTGATAACGCAAAAAATGTCAAATTATGCTTTAATTGTACTGTTAATTTTGTATTAGTTTCTCTAAAAACTAACAAAAAAGATTGTAGGGTAACAATATTTAGTGTCACCCGGTTTAGGCACTTAGTAGAGTAACATTGCTGGTTCTGCGATCAGTAAGGATATTCGAGTTTAACACTTTAAATTTGCGCTTTGTTTAGTATTAGAGATAGTTAAATTCTTGATTTAAATCTACTAAATTAAAAAGAGTTAGAAATATAAACTGTGGATTTTTTGAACACACGAAATTTAAGAAATAAATAATAATATTAATCATTTTATTATTAGTAAGAAAAACACCGTTAAACTGCTTTATATCCTTTGTAAATAAGCATAACACTTATGCATCATTTTTTTGTTTCAGATGTCTGCCGGCATTAAACCAGAACTGGATGCAGCTGAGACAGAATTAATCCTTATGGCTCAACGTTTAAAAGCTTTCCTTGAAAAGCGCCAGACCCAAACTACTATACCTACAACAACAGCAACCAATCTACGAACAATTGAACAAAATGCAGATAAAATTGATGCAGCAACCATCATCAACTTTGGGTGGAAGGAAATCGAGGATGGCCTTTTCCTTCCCTACATCGAAAGGGGACAAGAAAAGTATGTTGCCAACCAAATAGTAGCTGAGCAAGTGTACAAGTGTATTCGTACTGTATTTTCCGATGAGATGTTGTGCTGCATGGCTTTTCTAATGGAGAGAATGACTAAACAGGAAGCAGATACTTTTAACAACATCAATGTTAATCATTGTGACGGAAGCATTGTTGGTGGACACCGGTTTAAAACCGGTGATTTCATGCTCAAGTTGGACTGTGTCGAAAAACTCATAAGGTTCTTTCAAGCGTCAAAAAGTTTGGTAATTGATAAAGTGAAACAAAATGATCTCTTTGGATTTATACGCATAGACGGTGAAAATCTATCTCCATTTATTTGGGAAGACAGTGAAAAGTATCTTCCGCTTTTCTACTTTGTCAACCCTAGTGACGAGCTTCATGTTAAATCAAAAACTCTAACTGATCCTTGGAAAGTAGGGTATATTAAATTTTGTTGTAAAGTTCAAAAAGTCGGAAAGGAATTTTACGAAAAAAGTTCGTTTCAAGTGGTAAAGTTCGAGGAGATTTTGAAACATTTCCCTGCTGGTATTAAATATGAAGTGTCCATACCAGAAAGTGTTAATCAAGATCTTTTGGCACCAGAAATTCGAGTTGCCGCATTACATGAACAAAACGAATTGGAGGTTACCAGACCTTTAAATAATCTTCAAAGCAGCCATTGTGAAACAGAAAATAATAATAATAATAATAATAATAATGCTGAAAGCGTAAATGACCTAGAAAAAGACATTTCTACAAATATTAGTTTGGACAAAACTGTAGCATCCGAACAAGAAGAAAAAACGCTTGAAGGTGAGTTTAAAAAGTATAAACAGCACATGAGAAGCAGTGGGAAAATGGTACCCAAACGAGTGCATAAACGTCCTGCTCAGCCTACTGAAAATCTTGAGGCAAAAAGAAGTAAAAAGAAGAGCCTGAGTTACAAAAATACCTCAGCCAAAAGCTCAACTACCAGAAGAGAGAAACCTATTCGATGTCGTAAAAAAACAACCTTATCTCAACCATGTGAGAAACAATCAACAACACAACTTGTAAGATCTCAACCGATATCTAAGAATCATATAACAAAAACATATCAAAGTTCCTTTCGTGATACTTCAGGTATATTTCAGTCAAGAACACAGGAACCAGAGCAGACCAACCCATATAAGTCAACAAATGAAACAATATTACCCCAACCATCTACAAATGTGCCATGTAGTTCCACTTGTGATACTTCAAATATCCTTCTGTCAAAAGCAAAGGAGCCAGTACAGCATAATCGGGGCAAGCCAACAAATAAAACCATCCTACCTCAACCATTTGCGAAACAATTAATATCTGATATTGAAATATTACCAGTAGAGAGTAATGTGACACATACCTCCTCTTATGTTCCTTCAAGTACTCGTCAATACGCGAAGGAACCAGCCCAACGTAATCCGTGTAAGTCACCAACCACCTTCCCTCAACCATTAAATAGACAATCAAGAACGGACTTTGCAAGATCACCAGTCGTTTCAAATAATCAAATATCTAACGTACCCCACAGTTCGCCTCGTAGTGCTTCAAGTCCAGGAATGAGTCCAGCAAATCCATTTTTGGTCGAAGCTGCTACTGTGTTCCCTAGTCCATCGACAGGTGCTAAACCTGTACCGCAAATTGCCAATCCCAATAATGGTGCTTCCTACCAAAATACTCAGCAACATAACAATTCCTATACGCCTCAAATTGCCAATCCCAATGGTGCTTCCTACCAAAATACTCAGCAACATAACAATTCTTATACCCCTCAAATTGGAAGTGGACATCCATCACACTGTATGCCAAGAGTAAATGGATCAACTGGTTTACCTACCAGTACAAGAGACTCAGTTGATTATGAACAGTCTATACCGCCAATGTATATAATGACACCTAAGCCACTAAATTATATGTCAAGTGGTATGAGCCAATACGCGCAGCAAAAAAATATCTTCAATACCACATTAGTACACCATTTTTACTAGATGGACGTAAAATGTCAAAATCAAGACAAACTGATGACCTCAAAATTACCCTTCCTGCCGAAGGACCTCGATTTGAGGCTGTTAAACATGCTGTTGATCAGTTTCTCATGATGAAGCTTGCGTCAAGCCTAGAGAAGAAAAGCCAGTGGGACGATTTAAGAAAGGATTTAAAAAAAAAAGAATTTTGGCAAAATATTTATAATTATCATTATAATATGTTACTGCAACAAATGCAGCATAGTCAGTTTCAGGGCCCTACTAATCAAGGCTTGGTTGGGTATCAGCCTCCTCCTAGTTCCATGCAAACATATTCATATCCACATTATATTCAACCCAATCCTCCCATCAACCCAATCAGTGTTTCAACTACAAGTACTATGGCAGTTCAACACCATGGCAGTCTTCCAGTCCATAACACTACGATCCGTCAAAACCAAGAAATCAATAATAATATCGAACCATTTTATTCGGAATACAGAGTTTTTGAAACGGTAGACCACCCACAGTCTGTAGAGGCAAACCCAGATTTCTACGTGATGAGGGAATGTGTCTTAAATAGAAAGATGTTGCAAGCTATTAGCAAATCGCCTGTTCTTGAAGTGTACCTCCTCAATCTTAGTGAGTTCATAGAAAAAGTGCTCGGTTTGAATCCATTCACCAATCACTTGTCATTTAAGTTTAAACATCTCTACAAGTTAAATCCCGTACAAAAACTTAAGTGGGACAAAGTTGTGCAAAGTAAGCAGTTAGAGTTTGTAGGACCTTTTAAAGACGTGTTTGTAGAGTGGAATGAAATTTTAGAGTTTAGAAACCGATATTAGTAAAATCAACTTAAACCTGATTTATTGTGTATAAACCTTCATTTGTAGAATAGTCAAATTAATGGAAGCAATTTAATTGCTTTAACTAATATAATTAATATTTTTCTATACAATGGTAGGATTATTATTTGAGGGGACTAGTTTCAAAATGTGCATTCTTCATTATACTTTTAATATAACAGTGAGATAAATGTGCCAATAGTTTGATTTTTCATCGCTAAATTTAAATAAATCACTTTTAGGCCATGGCTATATCCATAACAGAATGCATTACATGTAATATATAGGTTCTTTGTTGTACAATGTGAGATTAGCTTCCTATTTAATAATTAGTGATAAAGGTTTGACTCATTTAGTTTTATAGAAAATATTTTTATTACGTTTTTATTGACTTATGCAAGTTAAATAGACAATATAAAAGACAGTACAAAGAGTACTTACACTGACATTTTGGCTGTGAATGAGTGAATGTCTTCGAGAGATAATACATAAAATAATTGTAAATTGTACTTAATGTAGTTATAGGTAATAAAAAATTGCTTAATATCTTTGCTACATGTGAGTTCTTACAAGAAAAATACATTATAAATAATGTATATAGATTAGGATGGCTCAAAAAATCGATATTTTTATTTTGACACTGAACAATTGGTTTCTAGGCTCCAGCTCCTAATTTTAATAGGAAGATCGGTCTTTTTACAGATTTGCATATTTTTCTCAGTCCCATATAAAAAAAAATAATAATATTTCACCATTCGTTAATCATACAACAAAACTTTAAAGCAGTTTTTTTGTAAAAAATTAAACGCTTTATAAAAATGGTCTTGCATATACTTTTGTTGATAAATCTAACCATTAAAAGATATTTAAGGTCAAAAATTATAGAATTAAAAATAACTGCCTTTTCTGTTTTGATATTTGTAACTAACTGAAAAATAATTAATGAAAATTCAGTGTGTACTACTTTCTATAAGAAAATTAAACGTTCTACACTTCTCTTGTACAAGGTCCGGCAATAGGATTGAACGCATTTAATTGGCCACTGTGAAGGTACCAAAAATATATTTCGACTTATTGTTACCAAAATTAAAAATATAATTCTGGATATTAATGGAAACACTTTAAGTCTGCAAAAATCACATTCTTAAGATGAACACCGCCTTTTTCAATGCACTGCTACAAATTGGAGTAGAAATGGCGCATAACACGCGTCAATAAATCTACGTTCATGGTTATCGAATGTATCTCTTCACAAATTTGTTCTTTGAGTTGGGGAAGTGTTTGGGGACGAGTAGAAAATACTTTAGACGTCAGATATCCCCACAGAAAAAATCGGGTAAGGTACGGTGTTGATCAATATTTGCAAAATCGAAAGTTTCTCTGAATTTGCACAAAGGACTGCGTCAGGATAAACGATTTTACAGCAAATTTGGCGAATTTGCCATTGTAACACAAATTTTCCAACAGTAAACTTTAGTTTTATCACTATTTGACGTTTGTCAAATAAACAATATTTTCATTGCAATCTTTTCAAAACAGTTCCATCCTATTGCCAGACATTGTAACTTTTTAAGTAAGTTACAAAATTCTAAACAAAAAGCTTTTCTTTTTAAAATTTGTCAATCTTTGACATTGAAGATCTTTTTAATGCTCAGATTTATCAAAAAGGTCTAAAAGACCTTTTTGTAGAGCGTTCAATTTTCTACAAAACTCTTTAAGGTTTTGCCGTATGATTTAGGCCCGTCACAAATTTAACCCAGCCCATGCGTGCGTAACTTTGTAAACCATGCTTTTAAATGGAGTGGCGCATATTGGACCCACCCCAGAGCCAGCTCTTAAAAGCATGTTTTACAAAGTTATGCACGCGTGGGCTGCGCGTGGGCTGCGCGTATGCTGCGCGTGTGCTGCGCGTTTGCTGCGCGTTTGCTGCGCGTGTGCTGTGCGTGGGCTGGGTTCAATTTGCGGCGGGCCTAATAAATGGTAAGATATGATGTTTTTTCTATAGGTCTGGGCAAAATATGCAAAACTGTTATGAAGCGGATCTATTAAAATTAAGTATTCTTTGAGAGAACCAAATTGTCGATTTTTTTGAACCACCCTAATATAGATATGTATAGCGATTTTGTATCAAAATCATAAAAATGCTACTTCCTGTTTGTACCTTTTTTATAAAATGTATATAGATACATATTACATTTTTAAAAAGTAGTGCCATGTAAAAAAAGCTTTGTGTAACTTGTTAAATATGATAATAAAAACTGAGAATTATATAAAGGATCATCGTAATTAAGTGTCCGCTATTAGTAACTTTGTTATTAGTCGACATACAAAATTGTTTAGATTGGTCAACTACATGCAATTTTAGCGCTATTTACCATTAAAATTTGGAAAAACAATTGGCAATCGTGTTTCCGACTTAGAGACTAAAGTAGTATTTTTTAATGAAAAACTCTTTTTTATATAGTTTTGGAAATATACCCATTTGAATCTGAAAATTATTTTAAAATTTCCATTATAGCCTATACAGCTTGGTGTAAGCACCAAGCTTATTGGAAGTAGATGAAGAATAAATATTTTATCTACTATTTTTTGCAGAATAAGTGCCATATTTAAAAAAATATATAAATTGTTTTTTTTTTTAATTTAATATTAAAAAGCGTTAACAAAACTTACGACCATTCTGCCAATTTAATCAATTTTGTAATTGACTTATATCAAGGACAATTGTAGTTTCATGTAGTTTTACCATAGACACCCAGAACAATGCTAAATTTTTGGTCATCAGCTTGGACGCTCGCTTCGTAGAATTTATGAAGCGGATATCCATCGAGTACACACGTAAACAGTACGTATAATTTACCGCTTAATAAATTAAAAATTAATAAATTTAGCCAAGCCAGCGTCCCAACAGATGATCAAAAATTAGCATTGTTCTGGGAGTCTATAGTAAAACTACAATTGTCTTTGCTAATATTTAAGTTACTAAAGGAAAGCACTTAATTTAGATGGTCCAGAATAACGTAAGTGTATCTAAAGATTACATATATTTTATATTCAGCGTTTTTTAAAAAGTTCGCTCGTATAAGAATACCTATTTGTAACAAAAACTTTTTGTTTTTTTATACATCTTGGCCTTCGTTTTTCTTTTTTTTTTTCTTGTAAATATGAAAATAGTTAATGAAACATTTTAACATTCCAGAAAAAAACGTCTATTTGATAAGGACTTTTTATAAAACGCGGTATTAAATGTATTATAGGTCTAAGTTTTTTGAGCAAATACTAAATAAGAAACAAAATTTAATGAAATTGAAGTCATGATAATAACACTTTTAAACCCTTTTTAGGGCGGGGCGGTTCCTTTTGACGAGTCTACCACGAATATTTATGCCGCCATATATGGAAGCGGCGCTGTATCCCAGCCTGTCAATGTGAAATGTTTCGGGTGTCGGATTGGGCAAACGCATAATTTTTTTTTTTCAAACAAGTTTACCACAATGTTTTACAAGCAATTTTTAAACATTCTGGCAAAAATCGTAAGAGTTACAGTTACGAAACCCGACCAATCCGATAACCAAAACATGTGAATGGACCTTATGGTTTCGTGACTGTAACACTTACAATTTTTGGCACAATGTTTAAAAATCGCATATAAAACTTTGTAGTAAATTTGTTCGACAAAAAAGTGACGCGTTTGCCCAGTCCGACACCCGAAACATGGATGGGTTAAAGCGCCGCTACCATATATGGCAGTATAAATATTCGTGGTAGATTCATCAAAAGAAACACCCTTAAAAAGGTTAGGAACTATAAACAAAACAGTGTAATAAGAATTTAGTACCTAAGAGCGATAAAAAGTGAGGAGGTGGCTGTAAAAAGGGTTTTGTTATTTCAGAGTAAACCTTTATAAACGTCAAAAATCTCTTTTAGGTTTATCATATTTTAACCATTAAATACAATTGGACATAATTTGTTTTGATTCGTTTAGAGTTTATACAAAGAAAAAAATTGAAATAACCTTTACAATAATACCAAAGTCCCAATTGGTGTATTCCTTTTATGCTCCAGAACCTCCCGGAACGACACCATGAGTGTTCCTTTTACAATTTTTTGACATTTTTTTCATGTTATAGAACCGTTCTTGACACTATTGACAGTTCAGAGAACGGTTCAGAACGGTTCTACGAGGTAAAAGGAATACACTAAATATGTGATTTTTTTTTGTGAGAAAACATTTTTTGACCGCCACCTCCTTAAGTATATAATTTTGGTATTTATATTTAAAACTTTAAACCCTTTTTAGTTCTTTGTATAAATATATTATATTTTTTAGTTGTTCTTGAGGTAGGTAATATGAGACCCATGTTATACCCACATAAATCCTTTTTATGTTGTAAATATATTTTTATGTTTGTACCTCTAGGTTTGTTCTTGTAGACTGTTAACTTTTATTTTTTTTTTTATAAAATACAGAAAAATGTTTATTAGTTTTTAAATGTCAAGTCTTGGAAGTTTTTTGAGCTGGTGAAAATTAAAACTTTTATTAAAAACAATAGTTTGTTGCATGTAAACGTTAGAAAAATATTAATTCCAGTGTTTCTTTTTGTAATTAAAACACCTAAAATATGGGGCCAAACCCAAGATCGTTTAATAAGTAAGGTTGCCTCGTAAGCCTTGCAACATGGCGGACCATACGTCACATATGTATTTTGCTCATTATTTAATGAAGTTTTTAACAGTGTAGTTTGTGTTTTTTGTCAATATTAAAGAAATACTTTTAAATACTGTTAATTCCAGTTGTTACCGTAACCTCTGTATTTCCTATTAATAAATTATTGATTATTCTAGCTGATTTTTAAATATTGTATATCGCGCTCTTTCGCCCTCATAGCATTATCCGTCTAGACATCCTTGTTTGCTATGTTGGCGCCAATAAGGAACCAGCAGTGCGGTACATATGTGACGTAATGAGGCAACCTTACCTATTAAATGATCTTGGGCCAAACCACATAAATTAAAAAAGGTAAATACACTCCCAAAAAAATAACGCATAACCTCGGGTTTTTCTAAAGGCTAATATAACACAATAAAGTAAAGAAAATATTTGGAATAAGTAAGGGTATAATTTAACCACAAATGTGATTACTCCCTTTTAGCAGCACATAATACAGGGCGATTAAAAATGATTAATTTTTTCAAAAACTTAGTAGAATGTATAGGTAACAGCAAATAATAACGGTTACGATAAAGTTATAGCTTGATCTTTCCTTACGTTTTTATTGTCTTGATATCTTAATAATTAAAAAGATATGACCATTAAACTAAAAGTATTTTTGTATTAAAACTTATGGAAAAGAACGACCATATGCGATAATTGTGAGGAGTGCATATTTAAACAACATTCAAAGATTGGCAACATTTGTAAATATGATTAGAGAGAGTTTTATAAAAATTAAAAACCTAATAGTAGGCCAATGTTGTTAAAAAAAAACAGTTTATAATTTAAATATGTTTAGTATTTTCTTTGTTTTTGTATTTTATTTCTTTAATAAGGCTTTGCTTATTTCACATACGTCACAAAGTACCGGGTGTGAAATTCATATAAGATTTGATTTTGTTTATAATAAATATTTAATAAAAAGTTAAGTAAATTTAAAACTAGACACCGGGTACCTAAATTATAGTGAAAATGAGATATCCTATGTTTAATTTTATTGCAAGTTTGTTTGGTAGTGTTTTCAGCCAAAGTTAGTATTAATTTTATTTCTGTTTAAGCTATTTTAAATGTATTAATTTTCATTTACCGGTGCTTGTCCAAAGATTTACGATTTATTTTTAGTTAAAGAGACTTAAGAGAAAGACTTTTTACTTTTTATGATGTTAAAGTGAATAAATTTACTTTTTGTAAATGTATTGTTGTTTTATTTATCAATTTCAACAAAAAACTACAAGACAAAAAGAATTAGTCTTTAAATGTAATATGATGCTTATTGAAGCACGATATCAATCATATTATATTATATACAGGGTGTCCCATTTTGGTTGTCCCTTATGGGAAACTTGGAAACCATAAGAGATATTAAAAATCTGATACCCCATCCTCGAGCTCTTTTTGGAGAAAACATTTATGGTAAAAACAGATCATCGCTATCGCGAAGCGTTTCAGAGATACAGGGTGATTCTCGATTTTTTCACTTTTTGAAACAGGCCCTGTAGCTTTGTTGTTATTACAGATACGAGAAAACTAATTGCACATTATACAGACACTTTTTTCCGTAGAATCCAGTGGCGTAGCCAAAAAATTTTTTGAGCTGTCATTTTTGACATATGACCCAAACATGTTATTTTTTATTAGGGACACCCTATAAATGATTAGGTAATTAAATTGCTTGTTTTTTCTGATTAAAATAATATATCATAGTAGGTGGTTTAATAAATTTTTACGTCAAATATTGGAAAAATTATGATTTTAAAGACGCATTTTTTTATTTTAAAATTTAAAAATTTCCTACCACTTTATTTATAAATATATAAGTATGAAATTTTGGTAAATAATATATATGATGTAGAAGATTATTAATACGCATAATAAAATGATACACGGTGTCTCAAAAAATTAAAATAATTTTTTTATTTTAAAATTTAAAAATTTCCTACAATTTTATTTATGAAAATAAAGGGATGAAATTTTGGTATTTGATAAATGTAATGGTGAGAAATATTATTATACATAAAAAAATGATACAGGGTGTCTCAAAAAATTAAAATGATTTTTTTTAATTTTTAACTTTAAAAATTTACTACAATTTTATTTATGAATATATAAGGATGAAATTATGGTGGATAATATATATGATAAGGAAGAATATTACTATATATATATAAATGATACAGTGTGTCCCAAAAAATTAATAATAATTATTTTTAAGTTTAAATTTAAAAATTCATAGCGTCCTTATTTATGAATTTAAAGCAAAAAAATTTTGGTACTGTATTAGTATGATAATGTTGTATAAAAAAATAAAAATCCAAGTTATACAGGGTGTGCCAAAAATTTTTCGATTTTTTTTTGAACTTTAAATTTTTTCTTTGTTTTCTTTTGCTCTATTGGTAAAGTTGACATGAAGAATTCATAAAAAATAAAAAAATTAAAAATTAAAAAAAAAACTTGATAAATTTTTAAGTTTAATTACTATAACTTGTTTATTATTGTTGTTGTAAACTAATTTTTCGTTTTTTTCTACGGAAATGTCTCCTGAGCTAAGAGATGACAGATTCCTTTTACAACAAAAATATAAAACAATTAAAAAAACAGATAGAAGCCGCAATGCGTCTTTAAAATCATAATTTTTCGTAAAATATTTGACGTAAAAAATTTATTAAACCACCTACTATGATATATTATTTTAATCAGAAAAAAACAAGCAATTTAATTACCTAATCATTTATAGGGTGTCCCTAATAAAAAAAAACATGTTTGGGTCATATGTCAAAAATGACAGCTCAAAAAATTTTTGGCTACGCCACTGGATTCTACGGAAAAAAGTGTCTGTATAATGTGCAATTAGTTTTCTCGTATCTGTAATAACAACAAAGCTACAGGACCTTTTCAAAAAGTGAAAAAATCGAGAATCACCCTGTATCTCTGAAACGCTTCCCGATAGCGATGATCTGTTTTTACCATAAATGTTTTCTCCAAAAAAGAGCTCGAGGATGGGGTATCGGATTTTTAATATCTCTTATGGTTTCCAAGTTTCCCATATAAGGGACAACCAAAATGGACACCCTGTACAGGGTGACTCGTTTTGGTTGCAAATGAGGTGTCTCAGTTGACTGGTAACTTATCAAAGGTAAAAACGGATTCTTATACAGCGTGTCTACTTAAGTTCGCACCATGGATTTTTTTAAATATTAGTTTTACGAACAAAATTTAATCTTTATGAAAAGTTTTGCATGGTCTAAAATTCAAAATGCAATCATCAGATATAAATTTTCTTGCAGTGGTTTATTTTTTATAAAATCGAAAATTTTTAAAAAATGTTAAGGATTAAAAATAACATTCAAATATGCAAACTTGTTTATTGTCAGAAAAAAAACTTTGTTTAAATTTTTTATGCGTTAAAGAAGGTGAAAATTTAGGTTTGTATACTTATTTCAAAATCTAATATTAAAAGAAAGCTGGAGAACTGTCAAAATAGCGCAAAGTCACCCAAATGCTCCCTTATGAACAAATGAACAAGGATGCATATTGTAATGTTATTTTAATCCTAAACATCTATTCTTCATTAAAATGTTTGATATTATGAAAAATGCAGGTACTTTGCTCTTGAGCAAAATACATATTTTTTGACAAACCTCGCATACCACTCGAAAAAATTAACATTTGATGATTTTATTTTGGGTTTTAGACCATGTAGAACTTTTTATAAAGAATAACTTTTTTCAGAACACTAATGAAAAAAAAGTTTTTCCTATGGTGCGAACTTAAGTAGACACGCTGTATAACTTTTCGATCTGCGCACGCGCACTTTACTATTTCCTAGAATTGCTGCAATTTTTCTTTAATGCAAGAAGAATATAACACGAGATATTTTTCTTGCAACAAGCCTGCAATTTTGATAATTATCAAGGTTAGTTTATATTTATAAGGTTGCGACACATCCTCATCGCAAGGAAGGGCACTCCACGGAGAAAAGTTGGCAAGACTGGGTAAAATCAAAGCTGATGATCAATCCAAAATTTGCTCATTTCATTTTGCATTGTTTTGGAAGTGATATTTGTTGAAAGATGTAGTTCTAAATATTTTTATTTAAAGTAAAATAATTTACAACTTAATAATAATTAAAAACTGTTGTGTAAATGGTTGTTCTACTAATACAATAAACTGTATATCTCCGGCACTGAAAAACATGGCCGAAAAATGGGAGATGTGACGTCATAACACGTCAAAGCAATATGGCCGAATGTCGCCACCCTTTATAGACTGACCTTGGATAATTATTATTGGAGTGATTTTTAATATACCATCCTTTAAAAAAAAGTCACTAGACAAAAAACTTAACCTAAAAGAGTGGCTAGTGTTAGTTAAAGAAAATTTGTAAGTAACAAATAAAGAATTATTTTGTGTATTTATTTTTTTCCTTAAAATTTTAAAAACTCATTAAATAAGTTTTTTTTTTTGAATTTTGGTAAGTTGGTACAGCTTATTTGCCAAAACCACTTGCAGCAAGAAAAAATTCATGCAAGAAACCTTTTAAACTGCAAAAACAGCTTTAAGCTGAGAAAAATTGCGTTAGATCATAGTATTTTGGCCCAAGTAGGGTACAGCTTAGCGAAATTTCATAAATTTTATCTAAGGAATTTGCTTCACGATATTGTGTAGTAAGAACATTTTAAAAGCGTAAATTCGATACCATTTGAAAATTATACAAAAAAACCTAAAAAAGGCCGCCTGCAATCGGACTATTTTATACAAAGGCGCCGCTATCCTTTGCAGCGACGCGCCGATATACTATGGGATAGAAATCCATTATTTTGGCCAAAAAGCAACTTTGAAATTTTAATGGCTCATGCTGTGGATTTCAAAGTAGATACTCCAAACTACATGTACGCAAAATTATAAAAGGATACGACGGCTTCTATTGGGGTAATAAGAAACTTGAAAATGTATTTTAAGTAAACATAAATATACAACATTTAATCTACTTAGTTAATTATTAGCCTTGTTTACTAAAAAAGTAAAAGAGTTTAAATAATAAGAGCTATTGTTGTGTTTCCGATGCAGTCTCGCGAAGTCTCGCTACTGTTGTCAAAGATATTTTTATCTTTTTATTTATCAGTTTTTGTACTTACAATTGCCTTTCTACTTTTTGCTACTTCTGAGTGTAAGGAGAGATACAAGATTTTTTTAAATTTACAAGGTTTTCCATTTTAAAATGTAATATGTTTTGTCCTACACTGTATATCCTAAAAGATAAAAGCATTCTGATGAAAGATATTGATTCTACAGAATCTACCCAACAAAACAGTGTTTTTATTTATTTTATACGTTAAAAAATAAAAAAGTTGGGAAGATGTATCTCTATTACGCTACTAAGAATAATTTAAAATTATGTTTCAGATTTGGATGGTCATATTTCCGAAACTAATTGAGATAGACACATCAAATGTAGTATTTTTTTGGTAGTGGTAATATTCAGGGTATTCCATTAAAAAAAAATCATACCTATTGTCGTACCCTGTATATCATATGAGATAATAATCATCGGTTTACTGATTAGAATACTACCGAATTAACCAAACAAGCTGACATTTTAGTTTATTTTGTACAATAAAAAATAATAATGTTAAGGGGGTGTAAATTTATAATAACATATAATAAGTTTTAGGTTTCTAAAAAGCATTTGTAATAATTTATAATATTTTTCCAGCTAAAAGCACCCCATTTTAAGTTAGATTGGTAAGTTTCAGAATTTTGACTAAAAAAATTAATTTCTATCCCATAGTGCGATGACCACCTGCATCAACCGGCATATCATAAAAGAAATATAGCAAAGGCGGCCGCGAAGACAAGCATGCCGATTTATTTGCTTTAAACGTTTTTGTGATTTTTTTCTTATTAAAGAGCACCGAATTTACATTTTTAAACTGTTTCTTCTATACCATTACTTTTAAACCACCCTGCATAAAATATAATTTGCATTAAAATGTATAGCAGCACTTAGTATTTATATTATTAATTTAAATAAACACTCAATATAATTGCAAAGTTGCAATTGCATATCTATAATTAACATTACGATTGTTACCTCATTCAGCAGTAAGTGATACTTAATTACGTAAGGAAATCATCATTATTTTAATTCTTTCAACATCAAAACTGCTAATTAGTTATTTTTCTGCTGACTAACGTTAAAAGTGAGCATATGGTTTTGTCGATTTTACATTTTCTTAAAGTGAACCACACACAGATATTTTTCTTTTATTTGGAATACATACAGTGTGTCTGAAAAGGTAATGTCGGAAATGATCAGAGTTGGGTCGTATTCGAATACTCAGTATTCTGAATAGTATTCAGAATACATTTTGCCGGTATTCGAATAGTATTCGAAGACATTTGTGTGTTTGGTATTCGGTATTCGGAGAGTATTATTTTGCTCAGTATTCGGGATTCTGTATTCGAATACTTCTAAAGTATTCAAAGTATTCGAATACAGAATCCAGAATACTGTAAGTGGTATCCGAATACTAAAATTGTCATGATTTGAATAAGAAAAGAGAAGCAAAATAGGAAAAAAAGAGGTAAGGACCTTTTTTTTGGTCTTCAATTCTGTCATAGGGTTTGTAGTATTCGAATCTTTTCGTTTCCTCCAGTATTCGAATACCGATTCCGGCTATTCATGTATTCGAATACTTTTTTCTTCCAAGTATTCAAATATTCGGTATTCGAATACTTTCTTTTTCCGGTATTCGTATTCGTATTCGAATACCGATTTTCAATATTTTGCCCAACTCTGTAAATGATATAGTCCATGAGTCCGTGAGCGGCGGACCTTCGTTATTTTATAAAAGCTAAAAAGGTTGTCAGTGCATGCTCCCAACATTGGTAGAACCAATAGTAGACTATAAAGTTTAACTCACAGTGGCTTTGGCAGGTACCAAAGGTTAATGAATTAAAACTTAACTTTCGTCATTTTTAAAAAGCTGATTTTGAGGTATGTTAACTAGGGTACCTATAAGAAAGATATTTCTTCAAGTCTTGAATAAGAGTTGCAGGGTCCAAATAACCAAAGTCATAAAAATATTTTAATATATACAGAGTGCCCAAAAAGTTATTGCTGTGGGCTGTGGGGTTAGTTCTTTTAAACATTGTTTTTTAGAACACTGTATACATCAAAATATTTTAAATTACGCCTATATGGACCCATATAACATTTTTGCCGGCGTTGTACATTTAATTTACTGGCATTGCCAACACTCTTTAATGGCAAGGCATTGGCAAAAGGTATCAAAAAGACGCGAAAGTGGGCAATTGGCCGTTATTAGGCCACGTGTTGCAGATAAAGTGATGGCATCCGTCATTAATAAGTTATTGGCAAAAAATGCGTTTTAAGATGATGGCATCCATCATTAATAAGTTATTGGTAAAAAGATAACAAAAAGACACGAAAGTGGGCAAATGCAGATACTCCCAAGCAGCAAGCTGACGTCTTATTGACGAAAATTGTCGCATATACTTTTTTTTAAAAGCTAAAATGATGCGATATTTCATTTGATAATTAAAATAGGAAAAAACTCCTTACTGCATGCAATTTCCTTACAATGCAAAGTAACATCTCTCGGAACACTGTTCAACTTGGTGATGCAGATTTTTACACTAGCCGAAGATATTTCTTTCAAAGCTAAGTGAGATCACCTACCGCAGACCGCTCTCGAATTATTTTTGTCTAATGGGTACGGTTTAGGCGATAAAAAGCGAAGATATTGCAGAAACGTAGTAGTTTATTGTCCATTACGCCATCTATCGGTATGTCAAAAAAACTATTAAATATATATAATATTTTTATTAACACGTCTTTAAAACTTTTAATAAAGATTTAAACAAAATGTTTACAGCTCCTAACAGTCTACTTGAATATCTTGCCTTCTCGACTAGCCATCACCAATTAATCACACAACACACACTTGAATGAATACATTTTATTATGTCTATTTAAAAACTCTTTTCCTTAAAAAAGAAACTAAAAAGCTAGAAAACCACATAGAAAACAAATGCACAAAGCGGTCACCTTCGGTCGAAATTAACGTAGCTAATTTTACCATCATTTTATTTTTATTCGCTCCAAAATACATAATAAACATTTTGTTTGACCTAATTTTTATTTGCATGATTTTTAACAATAAAATGTTATGAAAAGGCCATTTTCTTTAAATTATGTAAAAAATATGAAATAATATTGTTTAGCTGCCAATATAAATAAAACAGATCAAAAAAATTGCTTTAATGTTAGTTAAATACCTGGTTTACAAAGTATGAATATGCGTTGAAGGTTTGCCTTCAAAAATCCAATATTTATTTGCCTGCAACAAAAACGCGTGCTTTATTTAATCAGGATTGGTATGCCGCCATTTTTGTATGCTTGCCGGCAATTCGCCTGCATGTAAAATTTATTGGCAATTAAGTGTTTATTTAGGGTTAACTTTTTAATGCGTATAAGATGTTGGCATAATATTGCCGCAATTGCCAATGCTTTACCATCAATGCCAATATGAAAAATGTACATTGCCGGCAAATAGTGTTTGCTGGGTAGTACCTGCCAAAGGCACTATGAGTTAAACTTCATAGTCTACCACTGCTTCTCCCTTTGTTGAGAGCATGCACGAAGATCTGCCGCTCACGGGCTCTTACTCTATTAATTGGTAAAATTTTTATACTGTTGTAGAATACATATCGTATACAATGGTGCATAAAATATCTTTTTCCACGACCGTTAAAAAAATGCTGTTTTTTTAATCGTTGACATGAAGTTAAAGTACTCTATTCTAGTACACTAGATAAAGTTTTAAAAAAGTAACTTTTTTAACACTTCGAAGCTTTTTTACAATTTAAATTAGTGTTTAGTTTCAGTGCCTACCACAATAAACTTAAATATCAATTTATGCCATGTATTAGTAAATGCGACATCAACTGAACCAAACGGTCAAGTTACCTTTGATTTCGTCATTATTTCTTTTAGTTTATGTGTCGCTAGTTTTAAAATTTGACAGTTTGCAAATAAATTAAATAGAAATTATTGAAAATTAATAGTAATAATGAATTTGGATAACTAAGAAATTAAAAGGAATTTATACTGTTTTAGTATTATTTCTACAAAACCACATACAATTTTCTAAAATTAAATAATAAATGCATAGGACCATTATCCTCCCTTAAAAAATAAGGAGGCTATAATTTTTGTTGCAATGCAATATAATGGGCTGTGCTGCAAAAATTAAAATAAATAAGTTTAGATAAATAAAACATGTATAAAATAGTATTTTGGGAAATTTTTATACGGTCGTGGAAAAATATAGTATGTAACACATGCATAAAGTGTCTTTTTTACTCATGGGATTGCCGTACTTCCCATACGTAAGAAAGAGTATTACTTTATGCACTTGTTACACTGAAGTTACTATTTTTTCTCATAAGATTGCCAACTTCACATTCGTAAAAAAGTATTACTTTGTGCACTTGTTACATAAATTACTATTTTTTGCTCATAACCCATATAACATTTTTGCCGGCGTTGTACATTTAATTTACTGGCATTGCCAACACTCTTTAATGGCAAGGCATTGGCAAAAAGGTATCAAAAAGACGCGAAAGTGGTCAATTGGCCGTTATTAGGCCACGTGTTGCAGATAAAGTGATAGCATCCGTCATTAATAAGTTATTGGCAAAAAATGCGTTTAAGATGATGGCATTCATCATTAATAAGTTATTGGCAAAAAGATAACAAAAAGACACGAAAGTGGGCAAATGCAGATACTCCCAATCAGCAAGCTGACGTCTTATTGACGAAAATTGTCGCATGTACTTTTTTTTAAAAGCTAAAATGATGCGATATTTTATTTGAAAATTAAAATAGGAAAAAACTCATTACTGCATGCAATTTCCTTGCAATGCAAAGTAGCATCTCTTGGAACACTGTCCAACTTGGAGATGCAGATTTTTACACTAACCGGAGATATTTCTTTCAAAGCTAAGTGAGATCACCTACCGCAGACCGCTCTCGAATTATTTTTGTCTAATGGGTACGGTTTAGACGATAAAAAGCGAAGATATTGCAGAAACGTAGTAGTTTATTGTCCATTACGCCATCTATCGGTATGTCAAAAAACTATTAAATATATATATTTTTTATTAACACGTCTTTAAAACTTTTAATAAGGTTTTAAACAAAATGTTTACAGCTGCTAACAGTCTACTTGAATATCTTGCCTTCTCGACTAGCCATCAACAATTAATCACACAACACACACACACTTATTAAGTAATTTAATTATGTCTATTAAAAACTCTTTGCTTTAAAAAAGAAACTAAAAAGCTTAAAAACCACGTAGAAAACAAATGCACAAAGCGGTCACCTTCGGTCGAAATTAACGTAGCTAATTTTACCATCATTTTATTTTTATTCGCTCCAAAATACATAATAAACATTTTGTTTGACCTAATTTTTATTTGCATGATTTTTAACAATAAAATGTTATGAAAAGGCCATTTCCTTTAAATTATGTAAAAAAACATAAAATAAATGTTGTTTAGTTGCCATTATAAATAAAACAGATTAAAAAAATTGCTTTAATGTTAGTTAAATACCAATGTTACTAATATGGTTTAAAAAGTATGAATATGCGTTGAAGGTTTGCCTTCAAAAATCCAATATTTAACAAAAACGCGTGCCTTATTTAATCAGGATTGGTATGCCGCCATTTTTGTATGCTTGCCGGCAATTCGCCTGCATGTAAAATTTATTGGCAATTAAGTGTTTATTTAGGGTTGACTTTTTAATGCGTATAAGATGTTGGCATAATATTGCCACCAATTGCCAATGCTTTACCATCAATGCCAATATGAAAAATGTACATTGCGGGCAAATAGTGTTTGCTGGGAAGATTGCCAACTTCACATTCGTAAAAAAGTATTACTTTATGCACTTGTTTCATAAATTACTATTTTTGCTCATAAGATTACCAACTTCACATTCGTAAGAAAAGTATCATTTAATGCACTTGTTGCACAAATGACTATTATGCTGTAGAAAGTCAGTGTTAAAGTCTGGTTCCCATAATGTTTTTTCTTTTACTCAACGTCATATGAAGAGAATGATATTTCGCAGAACTTGCCCCATAATTAATGGCCCTCTTTTAAAGGCAGTCAGCCGGTACCACCAAAATAAACGCTATTCCATCCGTCTACCGGCTGCGTTTAGGTGTAGTACGCTTTCAACTGTGGTGTGGTGTACGGCTCGTAAAGCAAGCAACGACAGCCGGGGTTTAAGAGTCAAAACAATGCGATATAATACTGAAAAATGTGTAAAATCTGTGCGATTTAAAATAAACAGTTTTATTTTTCTTTTTACGAATTGTTCGTGACGTTTGTGTAATGTTTGAATCTATATTTGGAGCATGTTTTATGGTAAGTTCAAAAATAAAATGAATATCGTACGAAAAATCTACTGGTAACAGTTGAATAAACGGTATTTTGCTATTCTAATTAAAAATTATTGATACTTACATATATTAGACACTCTTCTAAATAAAACGTAAGTGGCGCACATCCAAAATATTCCGTTTTAAAAAAATATCAGTAAACAAACTTAAGGTACCGGGGAGTGAAAAGGGGTGCTGGGCGGGGTAAAATTGGTAAAACCTGTTAATGAAACTGAACATCACATGTAAAATTAAGTAAAATTTACATTTTTTCCACATATTTTTGTGAATAAAGATAAAAAATACATTACCCATTTTAATTGTTCTTTTATTCTCTAATTTATACTATTTATATTACAAAACAATTACAAAAAAAACCCTTTTCACTTTTCTATTCCATGACCCCTCAGACCAGCCCTGAGGGGAGGCTTCTCATCATTAAATACCCAAAATGCCCATATTTGCCATTACATATGTATGAAATACAAAGGGTGTGCCATTAAAGGGGGGCATGGCCCCGCCCTATGACCGCCCCTGATAACATGTACGTCAAAATATTTTAAAAAATCGTTAAAATAGCAGAAAACCGTAAACTAAATAATTACCCCAAAATATTCCGTTTTAAAAAAATATCAGTAAACAAACTTGAGGGACCGGGGAGTGAAAAGGGGGCTGGGCGGGGTAAAATTGGTAAAACGAGTTAATGAAACTGAACATCACATAAAAAGTTAAGTAAAAATTAAATTTTTTCCACAAATTTTTGAAAAAAAACATAAAAAATAAGATAAATATAAAATTGGTAATTCATAACCTATAAGTAAGAAGAAAAACGACTTAAAACATCAGTTATACCATGCTAAATATGGAAAGCATTTGGCAACATCGGAAGGGTCTGATTCTATTTATGAGTCAATAAAAGAAAGAATTCACACAAACTAGATTCATAAAGTGTCTCTGGTGTAATTAAAGGATTAAAAAAAAACGTTGACTAACCAGAACTAACCTGACCACTCTTTATAATCCCTTTTTTATTATTAAACATTTATACAACGTTGCCAAATGTCCATAATAAAAGTGGACAAATTCCAAAAAATATTTTTTTATTATAAAAAAACAGTGAAAAAAATCATAACTGCGCCTTTATATTATTATTAAGGACAACTAATAGATAACATTTACGTCAAAATATTTTAAAAAATCGTTAAAATAGCAGAAAACCGTATACTAAATAATTACCTTTTTTTAATTATTAACTTTACGAAAAAACGGTCCTGCGTGGTGACAAATATTTATATTATACTTTATATACAGGGAGGCGTTTAAAAGATTTTTTTAACAAAAGTGACCAAAAGAAATTATTAAAAACTATTTTTAGTTCTTTAAATTGTTTATATTATTTATTTAAACCATCAGGGCAGTAGGTACGCAGAAAGACATTTTAGGCAACCAAAAAAAAAAAAGTTCTCCAGGTAAATAAACAAAGTGGGCGCCACTTTCAGTAAACAACCCATCTTTAAAAATTCTTCTTTTTGGACTCCTGGGGGCGGGGGCAATTACTCCCCTGCGTAAGGCCCTGTAAACCATTCATAAATAAAAGAAAAAAACTGCAAAAATACTAAAAAAAAAGCCCCGTGTGCAAAATAGAAAAAAAAGCTGTCAAATGAATGCCAAAATTTGACAGCTCTCATTTTGGAACTAGGTATCGTTTAGGGGGCGGGTATCAAAAAATTTTATTTTATAAAACCTTTTTTGTTCGTGATGATAAGTTACGTCATAAAGAGTAAAATTAAAATATACAGGACACGCCAGTAGTGTAAATGGGGCGTTACTGTGACTGCGGATGGACGCTACCATCGAGTTCTTGTACTTCTTGTAGTTCTTCAGCAATGACCTTGAAAGAACCAGAGGGTTCTTGATATTGTTTCCAAGAATCGATATGAAGAATAATTCTGGGTATTATTGATTCATCCTGTATGAGTCACGAATCCTCTGGGGCCCGACTAGGCTGCAAGAATTTTTACAAGAAGTAATGAATCATACTTAGTAATAAAATAATACCGTAATGTAATGCGAAAACTCTTTTGTTAAGGAAATAAAGTGCATACTTAGAACCACCTAATATAATTGCGTTCGTTAATAATAATTGCTTGTTGACATTTAAAAATTCTCAGTAGATGAGTTTTGCTAATTCTAAAGAGTACTTAACTTAAGTGCATACTTAGAATCACTTAATATAATTGCGTTCGTTAAAATAGTGAAAAGTAAAAGTTATCTATCTTATTGCTTTGTATGGTTGATGTAATTTTTTTGCTAATGGTATATATATTGAATTGAATTGAATAATAATCATACATATTTAAAAGTATTAGTCAGTAAATTAGTATACGTTCTAGGTTATTTTTGGAAGTGAATCAGTGATTTCAAGAAATTGTTGTTTTCTTTTTTAAAAAAAGTAAGTTTAAAATTGTTTAAAATATTTTTTTATTCTTTTGGACATGCACTGTCTAGAACGAATTAAAAATCGATAATAATTTGAAGTTAGTATTGTTTTTCGCTTCGTGTAATATAATACTCTTTTTTAAATTAAAAAACCGTAAAAATGAATAGTGGTCCTAGAATGTTTGTAAAATTAAGATTTTTTAAAAATAACGAATTAAAGCGTACTGAAATCGTACAAACGTTTATGTTTCAATGTGTGACAGATTTTTTTTCATGGAAGATATGATTTTTTAAAAATAAGTTTACATTATGAAAATTGTATGTCATTTTGTGGTTATGAAGATGTACCTGTATATTTGCCAAAAAAGACGAGTCTAATAATAAATTTTATTATGATGATGGCGGAAAAGATAAAGTTGATACTGAAAAAATGTCTATGAATTGAAATTGTTTATTTATTATATAGAGAAAAAAATTAAAAAAATATATTTTTAAATTTTGTGTGTTTTTTTAAAATAATTATAAAGTTAGCGTTTAGGTAATTATATTTTTATTATATATAAATAAAAAAATGAAGCGATGTAATGTAGTCGGTTGTCCATTTGAAGGTAGATATAGACGACATCGTACGTATGATAATATGCTATGTGATATGCATAGTTTTTGTGTGAATTGTGATCGACGGTTTAGAGTTAGAAGAGATAGACAAGGAAGAGACTATTTAGTATGTAGATATTTTATGGGCAACTTTCTTTGTTATCAGTGTTATATTGAAGAACAAAAACTTTAAGAAGACAGGAAAGTCCTTTGTATGATTGGGATTGAAAAAATTAATTAATTATAATTAAAATAAATATAAATAAATTATAAATTTATATGGAAGATCAGGAAAACTTGATATATCATCCTACATATTTGAATAAGACATAACGCCTTTCTTAAAAATGTATTTTTCTGTACTTAAAAACAAAAAAGGAAAATTAATACTAAAAATATATTTTTATTAAACTTTCCTTTTATACCATCCTAAATGTCTTAAACTACGACTGCGCTAAATATATCTTTTATTCCTATTTTCAAATTCGAAGAATTTATTACACAACATTAGAAAATAAATACTTGTCAAAACATGTTCAATAATTATTACCTCATTACATCTAGTTTTTTAAAATAATTTTAGTTATCATATAACCTTCAAAGTATTTAGTTGTATATTTTTAAAAATGCCTGTTCCAGTAAAATACATATGTCCAAAATATAAGGGACAATCTGATTTACCAAATAATAAATGTATACCCTGTACCTATGATAAAGAAATTGTAAAATGTCAAGGTTTTAAACATACCACTAACAAATTTATATTTTCAAGAATGAATGGTCAAAAAAAAGATATGATGAAAGTTAATTAATTATTACGTCATTGCATCTGGCATTTTTTTATAAATAATCAAATTATAAAAAAAAATTTAAGTAATCATATAACCTTTTTAACGTACTCAACTTTAAAAAAAATGCCTGTTCCAGTGAAATACGTATGCCCAAAATGTAAAGGACAAAGTGATTTAGCAAATTATAATTGTATACCTTGTGCTTATGATGAAGGAATTCGAAAACCTCAAGGTTCTAAATATACCTATACCAAATTCATACAGTGCCCATCAGCCTTCTAGGTAGATAGGGCGAGCTTAGACAGATTTACTGACGTCCTTTTCGAGTTGAATTTCCACGCTCGGGTTCGTTCGGGGCAACCCGAGCTCGTCCGAAGCGCCGCGTCGACAAAAACTACGACCTCCAGTCCCAGTCAGTAAGCATAATTACTCACTTTAGTATTTAATTTGCTATCGAGTCGTGCGGACGGGATAATTCATGAAAGCTGTTAGCGATCGAGAAGCACCAGTTAGGGCTTATGTCCATGCGTTTTGAAATTTAATAACCGATCGAGACAGATATTAAATATCAAAACATAATTTTCTATGTTCAGATTATTAGCCGAAGCAAAATAAAAAGTATGTTCTCAAAAATCAAAATTAATTTCTAAAAATTTAAATAATACATAAATTTTAGGAAAAAAAACTGTTTTTCTAACGGAAAAATACAAACAATAATTATAATAAATGTTCAAATAAACTTCCTTCTTGAGCTAAGCAAAAACCCAGACGATCATAAAAGCTTCGCCTAACATTTGCCAGCATACAAGGACTAATTGTTTGAAAGGTCTCTTCAATCCTTGCTCGGAGTCCTTCCAAATCATTAGGTCTATTATGCCCATACACTTTTGATTTTACGTAACCCCATAAAAAAATCATTAGGGGAAAGATCTGGGGATCTTGCTGGCCACAAGATAGTACCGTGCCCACTTATTAATCTATTATGAAAGGTATTGTTTAAATATTCTTGAACAATCCGAGAATTATGGGCTGGGCAACCATCTTGTTGAAACCAGATATGATTGAATCTTTCAATTTGCTGCTGCAACAAGTCCAAATATTTGCCTACGGTCAAATTGCCCTGAATAAAAAATGGTCCGATCACGTGTTCACCAACGATACCACCCCAAACGTTTAATTTTTGGGGGTATTGGGAGCGAACTTCAAAATATTTATGAAGATTTTCCCGAGACCAATATCGCACATTGGTAGGGTTATGGCGATTTAGTAATGGAAAAGTCGATTCGTCTGTAAAAACAATCGATCTAAGAAAATTTTCATCCAAATTGGCTCTTTCCATTACTAATGGACTTTTTGTACCTTGTATGGTCGGAATCCATTTTTTTCAGGACTCTTTGGACGGTACTAGGCGACGAATTTGTTACTTCAGCAATTTGTTGACTACTACTTACGGGGTTTTGCTCAGCAGTGGCACAAATTAAAATTTGTTGTAGCTCCCTTTCGTCGTCAAGCTCCTGTTGAGGCTTTTTGTGTTTTTTGGGAGACACGCAACCAACAGTTTCAAAATTATGAATAATTCGAGCTATTGTTGTTATTGATGGCGTAGGTCTGTTTTCGAAACTTTCCGGAAAAGATACTTGAATTTGTCCATAGGATTTTCCTTGAAAATACCATTTGACTATTTGTACCTTTTCCCGAATATCGAAAACATCCATTGTAATTTTGTCAAAATTAACTTTGAGATTTGAACACACACAACTTTATCGCTTCGGCTGGAAATGCAATAAATATTGGAATTTCTAAAAATAAATACACAGAGCATGGTTTACTAGAATACGGACGATAGTCAATTCGCTCTCTCACGTATATGTACCTAGTAGGTTGAAGGGCACTGTATATTCAACAAGAAATGGTCAAGAAAAACAAAATTAACATTATTTTTTTAAATGTATTTTAGTTATTTATAACAGACAATAAATCACTTAAACAATATATTAATTTTCCAACTACCTTTTTATACGCAATTAATAAATACTGGGTTTTTTTAAATGTCAACAATCAATTATTACTAATTGCCAATTATAGTTCTCATGTTATTACTGCTGTCGATGATGTAACCCATTAATTAATTACACAATCCATTACTCATATTTACCTTTTAATTTTATTATTAAGATTTAATTGAAAAACATGTCTATACAAATATATTAAGTAGTTCTAAGTATGATTCATTACTTCTTGTAAAAATTCTTGCAGCCTAGTCGGGCCCCAGAGGATTCGTGACTCATACAGGATGAATCAATAATACCCAGAATTATTCTTCATATCGATTCTTGGAAACAATCTCAAGAACCCTCTGGTTCTTTCAAGGTCATTGCTGAAGAACTACAAGAAGTATAGTATTTTTCAAGGTATAAGAAACTGACTTGACTTGACTTAGGCGTGGAATGCAATAAAACCATAAATCTTCTCGGGTTTACCGTGCAGGGCCGTACTATACCCGATGAAGAAGTTAAAGCACGAAGTAAATTATTTTTCTTTTATTTTATTAATTATTCTTTATTTTTAATATTTTAAAGTTGGTTGGGAACTAAATAAACCAAAATTTACAGTGATACTATATTTTAACAGTAAATAGTACTTACATTATATATACATACATTATACAAATTAAATAAACAAACCAAAATTTACAGTAGGTAGTACTATAATATTTTAACAGTAAATAATACTTACATTTAAGAACAAAATAAAACACACCCATATCTTACTCTAAATCAATTTCGCTATCACTACTATCTTCCAAATTAATAATCATTCTTTTTACAGGTTCTAGACTATTTATATTCATATACATAGAGCGATAAGAATTTTCAATTTTTTTAACGTGTTCAGTACAGTTTCTCCAATTTTCAGCGGTTACACGTTCGATTTCTTTTTTATCAGTATAATTACACTAGGATTTAAAGTTGGTGTATTATTGTGCGCTCGTATATTAGACTTAAGTTGATGCCATATTAACTCGATGGGATTGAAAATGCAGTAATATGGCGGAAGCCGAATTATTTCGTGACCTGCTGCCTCTGCAATATTATCGCAAACGTATTCTTTTTGAAATTGTAACATTTTAAAACCTCTAACAATTGTTTAACATTATAACTTTCATGGAAATAAATGTCACGGTCGAACAAAAGTCTTGTATTTCCTTTTTTTCTGCTGGTGGAACTTGGCACTTTATTCAACTGGCGACTATGGTAGGATGCATTATCCATCACAATACTGCTCTTTGGTGGTATATTCGGTAATAATTTGTTTTGAAACCAGTCCTCAAAAACTTCAGCAGTTGTATCGCAGTGGTAATCTAAGCTGGAATCTGAAATGTTTTTGGCTGCCAAGAATAAACAATTTGGTACCCAGCCGTTTTCTGACCCCGCATGAAGAATTGTTATTCTTTTGCCTTTATTTGACGGAGCTTTAGCGTGACAGTTTTTTGATTTATCAGTACATTCTTTACTTGGTGTGTCATGGGTATCATACCATGTCTCATCTAGGTATATTATCGTTCGATTTTCCGATCTAGCCTTATTTTTTCCAGAAATTCTATTCTAAGTTGTTGCAAGCGGTGTGATTCCATTATAACTTGCCGTTTGTCTATTTTTTTAAATAAAAACCCCAGACGACGTAGAGTGCGCCACAACGTTGTAGTAGAACAACTTATGCCGCAATCATCCTCGGATAGCCTCGCTGAGAGCGATAATAATGTTGGAACTTTCTGCTCTTCGTACATCTGATAAATTTTCCGGCGGATTAGATCTTCATTACATATATCAACAGATTTAGGTGCACCACTGTCTCTTCGCATTTTTCTAGGCTTAATAGTATTATTCACAATTTTCTACACTGTACTTTGAGGAACGCCGGTTAAAGTTGATGTTTCCTTTAATGAAAAATGTTTTTCGTGGCCTCGCTCTACTAACTTTAAATAAACACTTTTAACAATTACTTTTGCCTCGACAGGCAAACACTTTCGGCTATTGCCTGAAACGGTTTTGGCACTGGACATCTTCAAAAACACTTTCGCTCTAGACTTTTATAATAATAACTGACAATATTTCAGAAAATATATAATAGGGCATCGCCCAACTCGGCCACAAAAGGGATTTATCAGGTATAAAGTCATCAGGTAGAGAGACCCGACCCTGTCACGGCCAATACTTTTATAGCTTTATTGCATGGCATTAGGCCGCCTCACGTCAGGTCAGTTTCTTATATACCTTGAAAAATACCATACAAGAACTCGATGGTAGCGTCCATCCGCAGTCACAGTAACGCCCCATTTACACTACTCACGCCATAAACACAGTTAAATAAAACATTCAACTGTCATAAACGGAGCTAGCGAATGATATCTATATATTTTTATAATTTTTGCAAACAAAGTATCCATAGTGAAATAGACAATTGGAATTTCTTTTTTCAAAAAAATAAATAAATAAATAATTAATAAAATTTGAAATTGAAACCACTTTGAAGCCAACATACAAATAAGTATTCTTGTGGAAATTTATTTTCCCAGCAAGCAGAAGTTTTTTTAAAAAATGTGTAATTTTTTGGGAGAGTTATTAATTTAAAAGTTTCCCATTTGGAAATAAATTCCAAAGACACTCTGTATATGCTTGTATGGAAAATAAGTTTCTTTAATTTTTAAGAAAAAAATATTTACACTGGAAAAAAAGTGACATTTTCTTGCTTCCTAATAACTGTTTTGAAGTAGTTTTCTGGAAGAAGAATCCTCATGGCCAATAGATTTAAAATTAACCATTGAACTGCTATTTAAAATTGAAAAGTAGCATTAGCGGTTAAACCAAAGGTAATTCAAAACAAGTGAGTGCTCATTAAAAAATGGGACAATTATATACACATTTTATTAATAATGGCATATAAAAAGTTATTTGAATTATTCAATGAATTTATTTTATGAAAAAAATCACTTTATACTTACTTTTTTATAGTAATAATTGTAAGCAACAAAAAAGATTTACTGGGCTTTTTTTATTATTATTTTTTCTTTTTAATCAAAAAACAAAAAACAAAACAACGTACTTTTCCTGCCATGGCCTGAAATATTTTTTTCTACTACTGTATTAATAAGAAAACTTTATGGTTCTAGCAACGCGAAAGCGTTGCTAGCTACGAAAGTAATATTTTCAGCGCCTGGACAAAAATGTAAGAGTAAAAAAAAAAAAAAAGAAAATATGCTTGTGGGAAATATTAGGATTTATTTATAAAAAGTAACTAATTTATGACAAAATATTTAAAAAACTAGGTTAGGTATTGACATTAAAAGTAATTGTGCAATTTGAGCAATTAGCAAAAGAAATTGGAGGAATAATACTTGAATTAACAGTTTTTAAATTTGTTGTTGGGGTATCGTTATCACCTTTAACTACGTTAATATTCATATTTTTCACTGTTACTTCTTTGAAATTTCCACCTTATTACTATAGGATTCAGCAATATATCCCTCCGCAACAGAAGAAGACTTCCAACCTCCATGCCTTTTTAAGTCCAAAATATCGACATCCGTAGCATTGGCAAGGAACGTAGTTGACGTTCTTCTAAAAGAATGGCCAGTGTATCTACTGATGTCTTCAAGCTTCAAAAACTTCGCAATTTCTTTAGGTACATTTGAAATAGTGTGCTTTCCAATTACTTGATTAACTCATTTACCTCTTTCATAACGATACAATAAGCGCTCATCTAGAGCATTCCTTGGTCTCAGCTTAATATATTCCTGTAGAAATCTGACATAAGGAACTGAGCCTTCATCGTTGGTTACTACAAAGTTTCTTTTAACTTTATTTTTAGACTCCACTATTTTTACTATAGCCACGTCATTTCTTATTTCTACATCACTTAGCTTCATTCTGTATATTTCGTCTGTCCGGCATGCCCCAGCCACTCCCATAATGGCTATTACTTTCATTGCTAAGTAACTTTGATCAGGCGCGTTAAGTAAAAACTTTATGATTTCTTCTTTTTTAAAAATGTTTGACTTTTTGCCTAATAACTATCGTTTTTCCTTTTAATAAAAGCAACTAGTTTCTTGAACTCCGAAATATATTGATTTTTGTTTACGGAAATTGTTAACTTGACCATGGAATATACAGACCAGAGGGTTGGATCTAACACAATTTACCTTAGTCCAAAGATTGACGGTTTGGGAGATACAGGGTGTACAAGTTTTAATTTTATTTTGGTTATTTTTAAATATTTTTTTACATTAATCATTTTGTGACCAAATTTGGTATTGGAAGGTTTTTAGGATTGGGAATCGACATCTGCCCATATTTTCCATAAAATGTAAAGGAAGTCACCTGCAGTACTTTGCTTTTTTAAAATATACCATATCTTTTTGGTGCCTTGGTGTAATATGACTTTAATAAAAAAAATGTCTCTTATAATTTTTGTCTAAAAATGGTATACCTGGTAAATGTCGATACGAGCAACCGTTTACATATAGATATTTCAGATTAAAAGTTTTATACCACACAAAATAAATCCCTTACGCTTTATCTGGGCCACCCGTATTTTTCTCAAAGCTCTATAAAAAATGCTACCACAAATTTTTGGGTCAAAAATACAACGATCTTATGCAATTTACCTTAGTGGAAAGGTTGATCGCTTGCAAGATACAGGGTGTCCAAGTAAAAAAATAAATGGAAAATGTGACACCCTGTATCTTGTTAACCAGCAACCTTTTGACTAAAGAAGATTGCATTAGATTGTTGTATTTTTGGCCCAAGGAATTTGTGTCAGCATTTTATAGAGCTTTCAGAAAAATCCCAAAAAACAATTATTACTAGGTTTATTAAAAAACCCATGTAGGTGCTTTGGGCTCGATTTTTACAACACAGGTATCTTTCCGGAAAGCTGGAAAGCTGCACGTGTTCAACCTATTCCCAAGAAAGGATCTAAATCTCTTCCATCTAACTATAGACCAATTTCAATTCTCTCAGTTCTTTGCAAAGTAATGGAAAAACTAATTAATTCACAAATTCTTAAGCACTTAGAAAAACACAAAATTTTGCATGACCGGCAGTATGGATTTCGCCACAAAAGATCTACAGCAGATCTTCTATCCTTCGTATCACACTGCTGGAATAAGTCTCTTGAGTTTCTAGGTGAGTCCCAGATCGTTGCTCTTGATATATCCAAAGCTTTTGACCAGGTCTGGCATGCCGCACTTCTTAATAAACTTCCCTCCTATGGTCTTTCAACTAAACTCTGTACTTGGCTCTCTACTTATCTATCTGATCGTCGTATAACAGTTATTGTGGACGGCCATTCTTCAAGCTTTCACTAAGTAAATGCTGGAGTCCCTCAGGGCTCAGTTCTGGCACCAACATTGTTTCTTCTTCACATCAACGACCTTCTCTCGTCCAGAAGTAATTCCATTCATAGTTTCGCTGACGATAGTACCCTTCACTCTAGTTTTCAGGTTCCTAAACCCATTATTAAACCTGACTTGGAAAACAAACGCAGAGCGATGCAGATATCTCTTTCGCAGGATCTTAATTTAATATTGGATTGGGGCGCTAAAAATCTCGTCCATTTTAATGCATCCAAAACACAATCATGTTCCTTGTCGCGAAAAGAGTCATCAAATACTCATCATCTACTTATGAGCGGCCAAGTTTTACAGAGCAAAGACACCTTTAATCTTGTGGGCGTCACATTTGAAAGTAACCTTAACTGGCATAAACACATTGTATCTATAGCCACGTCAGCTTCAAAAAAGCTTGGATTTCTCTTTCGAGCCAAAAGTATTTTTCCCCTTCTAATTTATACACTTTATATGTGTCCCAAATCCGACCTCCCTTGGAATATTGTTCTCATATCTGGGGCATGGCGTCCCCCACAACCCTAAGCATTCTTGATTCTATTCAAAGAAGAGCTATTCGTCTCATTAATGATCCTTCACTTACAGAAAGGCTTCCCTCTCTTGCACATCGTCGGGCTGTGGGGGATTTATCGCTTTTTATAGGTACTTCCATGGCTTCTGCTCTGAAGAATTGTCCAGTATAGTTCCTCCACTTACGGTTCCCAACAGAGAAACTCGTGGTTCCGCGCGTATGCATCCCTATACGGTCCAACTGGACAGGCCCCGAACTTCCCACTTTGTTCGTTCTTTTATCCCCAGAGTTTCTAGGTTGTGGAACCTGCTGCCCGCGGAGGTCTTTCCTTCCCCCCAAATCTTCAAGTATTTAAGTCCCGTGTCAACAAACTCCCTCTTACCTCGCTTAAGACACCCACGGTACGTTAGTATTTAGGCTTTTAGCCTTCGTGGTTTGTCCAGAGATAAAAAAAATTATAAAAGGATATGACGACTTCAATTGGGGTAATAAGAAATTTGAAAATGAATTTTAAGTAAACATAAATATACAACATTTAATCTATTTAGTTTATTATTAGCCTTGTTTACTAAAAAAGTAAAAGAGTTTAAATAATAAGAGCTATTGTTGTGTTTCCGATGCAGTCTCGCGAAGTCTCGCTACTTTTGTCAAAGATTTTTTTACCTTTTTCTTTATCAGTTTTTGTACTTACAATTGCCTTCCTACTTATTGCTACTTCTGAGTGTAAGGACAGATACAAGACTTTTTATAATTTACAAGGTTTTCCATTTTAAAATTGAATATGTTTTGTCCTACACTATATATCCTAAAAGATAAAAGCATTCTGATGAAAGATATGGATTCTACAGAATCTACCCAACAAAACAGTGTTTTTTTATTTTTATTTTATACGTTAAAAATAAAAAAAGAAGAAGATGTATCTCTATTACGCTTCTAAGAATAATTTAAAATTATTTTTCAGATTTGGATGGTCATATTTCCGAAACTAATTGAGATAGACATATCAAATGTAGTATTTTAAAGCATTTTAAAAGATTTTTTGGTGGTGATATAATATTCAGGGTATTCCATTTAAAAAACTCATACCTATTGTCGTACCCTGTATATCATATGAGATAATAATCATCGGATAACTAATTAGAATACTACCAAATTAACCAAACAAGCTGACATTTTAGTTTTATTTTGTACAATAAAAAAATAATAATATTAAGGGGGTTGTAAATTTATAATAACATATAATAAGTTTTAAGTTTCCAAAAAGCATTTGTAATAATTTATAATATTTTTCCAGTAAAAAGCCATTTTAAGTTAGATTGGCAAGTTTCAGAATTTTGACCAAAAAAATTGACTTCTATCCCATAGTGCGATGACCAGCTGCATCAACCGGCATATCATAAAAGAAATATAGCAAAGGCGGCCGCGAAGACAAGCATGCCGATTTATTTGCTTTAAACTTTTTGTGACTTTTTTCTTATCAAAGAGCACCGAATTTACATTTTTAAACTGTTCCTTCTATATGTAAGTTCTGGTGAATAATTAGTAAAATATAAACAATAAATATCTTTAAAAAACACCAACAACACTTTTGAGAGATACAGGAAAAGGTTTAATTTCATATTTGAAGTTTTTCCAGTGGTGTAACCCGTGGAGAGGAGCAGGGATGGGGTAAGCTCTGGGACGAGAGGAAAAAGTTTAAATATATATGGCTGTAAATAAAATAGTGTACAAACCTCGGTGATAAGTTTCATTACTATCTCGAAAAATATTACCTCGGCGCTAGGCGTTTGTTTCTTTTGACAGAAATGAAACACTTCACGTCGGTTTGTTAGTAGTGTATCTGGCGGGACTCTGTGACAACAAAAACTCGATGGCATGCAAACCATTTTTTGCCTGTTGACCAATTTAGCTTATTTAGCAAATTTTTAAAAATCCTCCTCCGCCATGTTGTCACGATAATTCAGTGTGTGTTTGTCTGACGTGACGATTCTACAGAATGACATCATCACCAAATTTAGTAATTTTGTTTGGTCAGACTTGGCAAGAGAAGGCAAATGAAGGTTGGTAGAACTGATTGCGGGAGATTTAAAATTGAAATAATTACTCGTCTTAGATCGGCTAGGCTTGGGCAAATTCAACAACAACACATTAAGTTACACTTGGGTGTCATAGTTGATTTATCTGTTGTCGTTGTTGTTGTTGTTATTGGTGGTATTTTCTTTTGGTGGGAGGTGAAGACGTTGGTGATAATGGTCCCGCACCTCCATATTGAAAACAGTATAAGTCAGACCCTGTAGCATTAGATTCTGGATAGTTTCTAGTCATTGCATTTAGTTTTCTATTCTGGGCTATATCTACAAGTAGCTTATAAATAGTGCATGTATAGAGCTCAAACTCTTGATTTTTGCAAGTCTCACACACAACAGCTGACAACAAAGGCACTGCTAAAAAAGAAAATGTTGTTGTTGTTTTGATGTTGGGTTCAAATTTAAAATATTACTTGACTACGCTTTGTATTCTATAGGTATTTAAAGAAAACCTAACTTGTTTATTTGAAATCTAGCCCGGCTTAATGTAGTTAGGATGTTAAATTTATAGTCATTTATAAAAAGCACAGATCTAAACTTTTAAGCTATTTGCGTTTTAATATTAAATATTTTAAACTTCCATTTAATACATTGTATGTAAAATTAATGTCAGTTTTTACGTCAGTTTTTTACGTCTTTAAAATAGCAAATCAATTACTTAAAATCAGATCAAATAAATATTTAATTGCTTTGCCTTCTAAGTTCAAATATTACGGAACACATTAAACATTAACTACATTGTATGTAAGCTTTATCATCGTTAAATAAGTAAATTAATTACTGTTCTGGTTAGTTCGTTAAGTTCGGGAAAGTATCCAAAAATAAATTATTTTCGTTGTTACTATTTTTGTAAAATTTTCCTGGCAGCTATCTCTGCACTACGTGACTAATTACAGGAACATTTTAAACGTTGTATATAATTAGCTTTTAGTTATTTGGATAGGAATAAATTTATAGGTACTTACCGTAACATACTGTTATTGCTTTGTTGAAAAACCCATTAAATTTAATGAAGGCTACTTAAAGGCAGAGAAAACATTATTTTTAATGACGCACGAATAATTCGTTTTGTTTGTAGTTCCTATAAAAGCTATATAGTGCAAAAACCTGCGATCCAATTATTAAACGGTTTTACTTAGCTTGACCCGTTTATTTGTTATTAATTTATTTGTTTATTTGTTATTTATATGGGTCACATTTTGTTATTGGAATTTGATCCCCCATCCTGACGACAGATCGATTTAAAATTTGGTACACATTCTTAATATTGATGATAATTCTTCTTTATGATTGTAAATCCAAGGTGGCCGCCGATACAAAATGGCGGATTACATATTTTTTCCACAACCACCTCAATATGTGTATTAAATAAAAGAGCTGGATGTGTAGAATAGAGCTTAAATAGTGGAATAGAGCTCATTCTGAAATAAATGAACTTTATAGAATAAAAAGTACTAACGAACAACAAAACTAACTAAAAATACTAAAAAGTTAGTTGGTCCTGGTTAGTTATATGGAGGCATTAAACAAATTCAAAAGAATAAGAAGTATGAAGTAACAACAAAACTAAGAAATGAAAAATAAATTATATGATTTAATAATATAATAAAAGTTATTATTGCTTTAAAAGAACTTTTTAAAGCAATAATAACTTTATTATATTATTTAAGAGCAGAATTGTTTCTTCATAATGTATAAAAGTTTTAATTTTCTTAAAATGTTAAATAAACTTTTAAATTTTATTCTGGAGAAAAGCCAAATAATATTTTGTTTAAACTGTAAAAGTAAAATAGACAATTCTTTTATTTCCGCAGTCCACTTAGCAAAAACAAATATTCAAAGCAGAAATAATGGCAGGACTTGAGAATTTCTTTAAAAACTATGATCTGGGCGCCATTTTGAAAAGAAATACGCTGTATGGTATATCATTAAAAATATAATTTTACAAAGAATACAAATATGAAAAAAAAGCACTTAAGAAAAATTCCCATCTAATAAAATCATACGTGGATCGGATAGCGCCGATGTTTCCCAAACCAAGCTTTGAGTTTACTGGACGTTACCTTTTATTTCAGTTCATTACCTATAAAAATTAAATGTTAGTGGTTAAAGGTTTGTTTGTTTACTTGTTAAAATGCGGTGCGGGTTATGTGGTCGGGACGGAGCGGTGATATTAAGCCTACGAAATTTAATTACAACTATACATTTTAAAACCGAGACACGGCGGTGCTACGGTGCAGGCCTCAGTGTGGTTATGTATGGCTAAACCTTAAAACTGTGTAACCTTATTTGTGAAGGTGTATTTTAGGATCAGGTGTAATTGACTCATATTACTGCAGTTTGATTAAATACAAAACTTTTGCACCGCATCCCCCTACATGTCACCAGGGAAACACGCGGCTACGGGCTCGTTGCTTTTATGTGTGGCCCGACTTTAATCCTGTAATTTTTTGGGAAGGCTTTTTTAAAAACTTTAAAACATTGGAAGGGGGGTATCAGTATCCTGTGTCACCCAGTATACACCGTTTAAACTGTTCTTGTAATTAGTCACATCGTGCAAAATTTCACAAATAGTAACAACGTAGCTAATTTATTTTTTGGATGATTGCCCGAAATTATTTATAGGACATAAAGTAATTTATTTACAATTTTAACGACGTAAAAGCTTACATACACTGTAGTTAATGTATACTGTGTTCTGAAATATTTAAAACTAGAACGCAAAGCTCTTAAATATTTATTTGATTTGACTTTGAGTAAATTATTTGCGCTTGTGGCTGCTCCGGTTGTATCGGGAGCGTCGATCTCCGGAGCTAAGCAGTGAAGTGCCCATAACTTGGATGGCTGAACAGCGTTGTCGGTTTTGGGCAACGGCACGCGGTTTTCTGCTCGAGGGTGAACGAACGGACCGAGTAGCAACCATCCGAAGTTATGGAATGAATATGGTGTGTGAATAGGAAGGAGTAGGGATCAAGGCCTTCAGGCTGCAGTGCACCACCTAGGGGGACGGTCGTCGGACCTGGGTGGAATGACCCTGAAAGGGCAAAAAATGTATTTGCCATTTTAAAGACGTACATAGAAGCTTACATAAATTTTAAAACAATGTAGATAATGGGGTTTTGAAATATTTGATATTAAGACGCAAACAGCTAGAAAGTGTTTAGGTCTGTACTTTCTACAACTGATTATAAATTTAATATCCTAACTACATTTAGCCTGGCTAGATTTCAAGTGAACAAGTTAAGTTTTCTTTAAATACCTATAGAACGCAAAAACCTAGTCGAGTAATATTTTAATTTTGACCCCGAAATCAAACTAACAACATTTTTTAGGCAGTGACTTTGTTGTCAGCGGTTGTATGTGAGACCTGCCAAAATTAAGTATGAGCTCTGTACACACTGTTGATAAGCCACTTGGAGATATAACCCAGAAGTTAAAACGGGTATGTCGAATAATTAAAACTAAAGAGGATTTTTTTGGTTAAATTATTTAAATAAAACAATTAATGTGGTAAAATTATGTCAAAAAATAAGATAAAATGTATAAATAATTTGGTACACAATGAATCAAATTTGACCATTTACATATCATTTACAAAACATATTTTAAGTACAGAAGTTTATTTTTCAATTTTCAGATTTTTGATAATTTTTAGCATCCAGTATTGACCAATTGGCATCGATTTTACCTAATAATAAAAAATATATTACTAGATGTATGTGTGAGAGCATGAATTCCTTGATCCTTTGAAAAAATTAAACGACATTTATTTGCCTAAAAAGGAATTATTTTTCAGTTCTCTTAGGAATAAAACTATTTTACAAAGTGATTACAAGCATGCTTTCTTAGTATGCAATAAATTTAATATAAAAACTCTTTAAGAATATGACGAACTATATCATAAAAGAGACATTTAACTTTTTGCTGATATTTTTGAAAATTTTCGAAAGGTATGTTTTCAAACTTGTAATTTGAAACCATTATGGGCCTATACTCTTCCAGGTTTAACTTATTAGATGGTTCTTTTCCAAAGAGTTTAATTAAAGCTTTTAACTGATATTGATATGTTAATGTTTATTCAAAAAGGTTTGAGAGGAGTAGCTTCTCAATATTCCAATCGATGTGCTAAAGCTAATATTACTTATATGGGTAAACTTTATGATACCAACCAATCAGTATCATATTAAATGTATTTTTAATGTTATGTTCTTTATGCCACAGCTATGCCTTTTCCTTTACCAAAAAATCAATTTTAATTGACTAATACTGATAATTTAAATAGAAACAACATATTGGATATTTCAGACGATAATTTAATTGAATACAGTTTTGAAGTTGATCTTCATTCTCCAAAGAATTATTTGAATCACACAAGGATTTACTCCTATGTCCTGAATACTTATGTATCAGTGTCAACATCTAAACTTCCGAAATTATTAACAACATTTTTTGATTAAAAAAATGTAATTGTTCATTATATTAATTTGAAACAAGCACTAAAATTAAGTCTTAAGTTTACCAAAATACATATAGTTTTAACATTTTCGGAATCTTGCTGGTTAAAAAATTATATAGATTTAAAATCACCACTAAGGCAAAAAAGTACAAATTATTTTGATAAGACTTTTTTTTAATGATTATAAAAGCTTCTTTCGGAAAAACTACTGAAAATTTAAAAAAACACACAGATGACAAACTAGTGACTAAATGGTCGGGTCGATACGAAGCAAATAATTACATTTCAAAGCATAATTTTCACAGTTCAACATTTTTTCAAATAACATGATTAATATTGAAATGTCTTTTTCGAAACTAAAATAAATAAACTAATTTCTGTAGGCTTAACAATGTTAGATATTTTTAAAATTATCCTTTACGACTTTCAATATAATTATATTAAAAGATAAATTTGGTTTCAAATCAAAGACAATTATAGTAGTGAAACTATAATAGTCTTTGGTTCAAATGCAATATTATTATACACATTTACGAACTCAGGGTGTCCGGGAAAATGTGGGAAATCTCTCTCACACGTATGGAACAGATGAAAATAACACGACAAGTTCCTATAAAATTTTTCCGTTTAAGCCCCCTCGCGGAGATATGATCCCCTAAAGGGGGCAGCTAGAAATCGATTTTTCGTGAATAACTTTTAAAGCGCTCTGTATAATTTGATAATATTTTAAGTACGATGCATACTAGTAAAGACCTCTTAAAATAGTGCCCTTGAAACTTATGTCGCTTCTTTAGTTTGCCAGGGACGGACTAGTTTTCGCACATTATTGATAATATTTTTACGCCCTGTATGGTGAGAGACACAAAAATATGTTTTTGGGTAGTTTAAACCTTTTGCTAAAAAAAAGGTACTCTTGTTTGACATCGATAAAATGAGCCGTTTTCGAGTAAAAAATTATTTTAACAATAAGAGTTTATTTTGTTTAATAATACAATATTTTATTTTCGATGTAATTTGTAATTTTTGATTCAGTATTGAAGTCCTCTCGTAGCAGGTCAGGAATTTGTTGCAAATGTTGTTAAAATAATTTTTTACTCGAAAACGGCTCATTTTATCGATGTCAAACAAGAGTACCTTTTTTTTAGCAAAAAGGTTTAAACTACCCAAAAACATATTTTTTGTGTCTTCACCATACAGGGCGTAAAAAAATATTATCAATAATGTGCGAAAACTAGTCCGTCCCTGGCAAACTAAAGAAGCGACATAAGTTTCAAGGGCACTATTTTAAGAGGTCTTTACTAGTAGATATTTACCGATTTGATAATTCAAATTATAATCAAAATAATATATTTAATATTCCTTTGGAAAACACACAAGTTTTGGAATTAATAAAGGATGAAAATAATGGCAATAGTATGAGCAAATTTATTGGAAAGGCATGCAATTAAAATTATAAAATCAAATTAGATATACAAAAAGATGTGGAAAGTTTAGGAAGCTAGGGTGTTAATCAAAATGATATTATTGTCTTTATAAGTAATTATTGCGACACAAAAAAAGGAATTACAAAAGCGGCGTTAAGAAAAATCAACAAAAAGTTGCACTTAATCCTTTTGAGGAAAAGAGAATTGTTAATTATATTTATACAGTATTCTCCCTATATTACATGTTTTCTACTTGGTTTTATTTTAATTGACTACCATTTTTCTACACAAATGTTATGCGGCAATCAAAAAATATAGGGGTAAAATTTTTTAGTTTTATTTTTTGTTTATTATGTAAATAATTAAAGAAACATTTATCTTTATGTTTTTTAAAAAGATTTTATGTTGTTTTTCATAGGTAAACCTAACTGAAATGGCTAGAAACTATCCAAAATATAATGCTACAGGGTTTGACCTATATTTTCGTAATATGCAGAGGGCGGGATCATTATCATTAACGTCTTCGCCTCCCAACAAAAAGAAAAACACCACCAATAACAACAACAATGAATTTAACCACATGTACCATTACAATAATAAAATACTATTAAAACATTGCACATACACGAACTTTTTCAAAGATTTGTTTAAAATCGCCATGTCAAAAACAAAAAGAAACATAGGCATTTACCTCGCTGTATAAGGTTAATACGTAAGAACAAATTATCGATTCCATCCTCCTTTAAGTGATTTAAAATCAAGGAACGCAAGACATCCAGTGCGCATTCTTAATTTAATACATAACAACGGTGAAGTGCCGTAAACTCAAAATGCGGAAAATACTAACGCAGCGAAATCGTATTGGTTTTTTATTAAAACAATTTCAAGCAGAATTTAAAACATTAAATAATTAATATTTATTTATTTTTATTATTATATTGATATAAAACTGACAATATCTTAAAAATTAGTTTCCTAATTTGGCGATAAATGGTGGCAGAAATTGTGGTCAACGTGCAACATTTTGACTACCTCTTCATAACATATTTCAAGGATGTTCAATGTTCGGTCACATTATGTATCGTCATATCGAAATTAGGGCACGTCGTATATTGTGACATACATTACATCAAATAAAAAAATTACAAAATTGTTTGGCTTTTGTTTATCGTTGCGAAATATTTTTTCAATAACGACGTATATTAACTAAATTTACACTTCCCAGTAATAGTATATTAAAATCACAAAAAAGCACTTAATATTCAAAATTGTTTTGAACAACTTACTCTTCACGAATAATTGGCGTTCACAATGTTGCATGTTAAATTCAGGTTCACAGTTCTCAGTTCAAAAATAGGTACTAAACACGTATAATTCTCCTATTTACTCAACTTTTACATAAAAATTAATGAAAACATTTGAGATGTCTAACATATCGAAAAATGATTTTGACAGTTATAGACATTTGATTGCTTAGTAACGATTTGTTTCAGACTTTTATCAATGACGTAATTTTTTTGTCACTTTAAGTTTAGAAGACATGAAGCGAGAACAACAATGTATGACAAAATATTAAACATTCTTGAAAAGATCTATACCGACCGACGGATTCTGATCAACGATAACTACCGAATAAGTACCCGGTTACTTACGGCACGAGTATTTACGTGACCTTATCCTTTAAGTCTAGTAGGCCTCGGACTTACGTAATATTATGACATTAACTATTTAACCTATAATTCTAAAAAAAAACATTTTTTTTCAGATGTCAGACGAGAGCCAGCCCGACAATGTAAAAGTTAAACTGGCAATGACCCCAGCAATCAAACAACCTCCATCCGAATCTGTTCCAGCTCCACCGAGGCTGAACCAAGAAGCACCAGTACAAAGATCAACTAATGTAAATAATAATCAAGAACCTGCTCAAACAACCAATCAAACCGAAACCATAACCAATTTCGGCTGGTTACAAATTGAAAAAGGTCCCCTCATACCGTTTATTAAAAGAAAAACGGAGTGTTTTGTGGCATGTCGAATAGTGGTTGAAAAAGTGTTTTTAAATATAAAATCAGTTTTTACCGAGGAAATGATAAAATGTATTACATGGGATGTAAAACTAATGACAAAAAGTGAAGCTGACACATTTAATGACTTAAATATTAATCATTGCGATAAAAATATTGTTGGCGAACACATTTTCAAACCTGGAGATAATATGGTAACTGTAGAAGCAGTTGAAATGTTCGTCCAATATTTTTACGCCTGTCGCTATTCATTATTCGGAAAAAAAGCATTAAACCATCTTTTTGGTTTCATTCTGATCAATCGCCAAACTCCAGTACCATTTGTCTGGAGCGTTTGCCAACAGTTGGTTCCATTATTTTATTTCGAAGGAGAAAGTGATTATATCGATTCCAGATCCATTGACCTTAAGGATAAGTGGCAAATCGGGTATTTCAAGTTTTGCTTCAAAGCACAAAAAATTAGAAAACAATTTTACAATGATGACACTCTTAAAGTTGTCGACATAAACGATATAAAAACTCTTTTTCCTACGGACTCGACTTTTGAGCTTTATTGGCCTGAGAGTATTAATCAAGATCTTTTATCAGAGGAAGCGCGTATCGCTTTGCGTAAAACAAATACTAAATTCTCAAAAATATTTCAACCCGCCCTGCTGCAAAACATAAAGCAAAAGAAGCTAACATTGGCGAAGATATTACTATTCAGTCTCTGCTAGCAACCTCTAAAGGAAAACGTGGATGCTCGCAAGAACATCCATCCCAGCCAAGTCAAGCAAAACAACGTAAAATTGTTCCAGATGTAACGGATCATTCTGCTGCCGCAAGGTTTAATGAGATATCTGAAGTCACAAGAAGAAATCCATTGCAGTCGACTACAAACACTAAACCAAAACAAGCTAATATTGTTAAAGCCGTTACAATTTATCCTCCTTTAGTTACGTCTAATGTAGTGACTGAACTCCAACCAACATACCCATATCCACCACAGTCAAATGCTCAAGTTCAGCAACCTAAAATTATCCAAAATATAACAATTAACTCTCTTTTAACAGCTCCACCTACAGAACAACAAGCTAACCCACCAGAGAAACATCAAGAATTTGGTGTGGAAAAAATTCATAATCTAAGGGTATCAAATGATCTTTCCATAACTTGTGGACAACCCGAAGAAAGCGATAAGGTGCGTGATACTTCGGAACTCCAAAAATACGCCACTATTACTCCGATTTATCCCCAAATAGTACCACAAAAGGACAGAAATAACCAACCTAAGATATTAGAAAACGTCGCTCTTAATTTAAAACCCTCCCTAACTACGAGAGTTGAACAGTTTTATAATAAAGTAGCTTCTAAAAAGCTTCATCAATTAGCGTCAAGCAATAATATTCCTAAAACATTTTCAAATAATATCACCTTTCAGCAAAACATGCAATGTAACATAAATGTGCCCCGTAGATCATCACAAGTTGCATCCAGCCCAGGAATTCGACAGCCTAGACCGTTTATGACCGAAGCAACTCAAGTAGTTGAAAATAATTTGCAGTATAATAATGTTCTTTCCACCGTAGTAACAACCACAATTGTACCACAAAATTGTTCCAATGGTAATCTTCTTCAGCAGGCAAGTGTGCCGAAGGGGCAAATGTTTAACCAAAATATTGATATTGTGCATCAAAATACAATGCAACCAAGCAACATAGTTTCTCCAGTCCAAAATGTTAATATATCAAATGGTGTTTATAACAAAAGTGCAGATTATCAAAGAACCCAACGAAACCCGATATTGTTTAAGGAACCTTCAGTATTACATCAATCTGTAAGTATTTTAAGTGAATCTAATTATCCACAATGTTCATATGGTACCAGTTATCAGGGAACAGCTTATGGTCCTTTTTCTGAACAGTCTTATCAAACTAACATGAAGCAACTTGCTGCCGAACAGTCGCTTTCGAGAAAGCAAAATATAAAGGAGTCTCAATTTTTGGAGGAGCAGAGGTATGAAATATTTCAACAACAATTAAATCGAGATGCAGGTGGTTATTTTTAAAAACCAGAGGCCAATATGTGTTTTGGACTTTAATTTCAGCTGACCCTAAGATTGCGGACGTTTACTTAAAGAAATCTTAGTGCCATATTCATTTAGATACTTGTTTTTTTAAAGTACTCATTGATATACAGTTTATCTGCAGTCGCAGTTTAGAACTGAGTATTGTTTTTTGTCAGTTTTTGTAGAAATTTTTGTAGTAGAATTTGTAGATAACTAGAACTTTGTGTTAGACTGATGTGTATGGAGCAAAACTGACAATTTTTACCTGTAGTTTCCAACTTTAAATCAGTTGAGAGACTTCGTATTGTGATACCTGGGACCATGAGACCCGTGAATTATAGAAACTATTTTAAGCTTTCACAATTAAACTACATGAACTATTTTCAGGCTTCACAACTTAATTCAGTACGGGCATAACCCGTACGGCCCAACCAGAACTTTGAACTCTTTTGGTAATCACTTTTACTTAAAGTTACTTTTTTCAATCTAATCTTCTAATAATTCTAATTTAATATTATTTTCTGTGCATATAATAATACTTAGATTGTTTTATCACGCATGATCCAGTGGCTTTATTTCAGTTTGGTTTTGTTGACTTTAAAATTTTTTTGATCTGCTTAACATTCATATTTAAATTTTTAACATTTCTTGAAATGATTAAAAATTTTGTTTTGTTTTATTTAAGATTGGCTTTTTCAACTTTTAAATGTCCTAATTAAATTTAAAACTCACATGTTCTTCTTTTTATTATTATGCTGCAAAAAAGCAAAATCAAGAAATAGTACCACGTTTTTGAGCGAATTTCTTGATTTCTGTCGAGAATTGCTTTGTTAAGGTTATTTAGGGTACTGGTTTTCGAATGTTTTATTAATGTTAAATAAAATCACGCTCTAATAACCAAACTATTCAAATTGGTAAGTCCGGGAACTACAGGTAAGCTGTATGTAAATGGGCACCTTTATGAATTGGAACGCACTCTAATAGATAAGTACGATTATGTAGTCGGTGGCGGCTAAAAGTGCTTTCAGTTTACTTCTATGAAGACTTACAGTGTCTATTATAACTGAGTTTATAACACATGTGCCATATTGAAAGAGAATTGTATTATAATAATTATTATTTATTAGATTTTGTTGGACAAAATTATGTTTGACCTCTATGAGGTTACTTAGTTTAGTATTATTTAATTGTACCCGAACCCTTAGTGATGGACTTAATAAATTCTGTATCACTAATTAGGTCTAAATGAGTTACTAAAAATATACAGAGTCATCCAAATAAAGTGTCACCTAGCAGTTACTTTTTAATTAGTCAAAATACATTTTTTCGTAAATGGCAAACTAATAGAATTTTTACGCTCTACGAAATTAAAGATTCCCAAAAAACAATTGACGATGGTGTTTTCAAGCTAGATGGATTTCTTTTTCTATTTTTTTTGAATGAAACACTTTATAGATTATATCACGATTAAAATATCTTTTAAAGGGTTTTCAAAATTCATATATGCAATTTTTATTAGTTTTGGAAATCTGGTCATTCCAATATATACCAGGAATTAGGTAAAGTTTCCATAGTACAAGCAGCTTAGATATTTAAATATAATGGAAATTTATCATAATATTCGGATTTGGATGCCCATATCTCTGAAACTATTAAAGATATACATAAGATGTGGTATTTTGTTCAAGCTCTTTGCAAAACCTTTTAATTGGGTATAAAATATAAATATAAGGTGTAAAAATGCTAATCAACTTAATTTGGATAAACCTGTATAAATGTATATATGCTATTAAAAAAAAATAAATGATGCAATTTATTTTTGAAATTCAGTTATTATTTACAGTGTGGCGATGGAAGCATCGTGATAAGTAGGGATCTAACAATTTTTACTCCGAGTTTTATTATTTTTGTTTTAAAAAGTATTTTATACAAATATAACATATTTTGACTAAAAAACTTTTCAAAATTCATAAATGCAAAAACACGCAGTGCAAATTGGGAGGTGTTCTAAAAATTGTGTTTTGTCAAAAACTGCTTTTTGATTTGAAGATCCTTATTTGTGATATGAGTACAAACGTATAGTTTATTAAAAATGGAATATGCTTTTATTACTGCGCTAAAAAAAACTATGTTCAAAAAGTATCTAAAAGTGGTATATTGATACTAATAATATGACCTTATGGGTTTTCAAAATAGAGGATAAACTGTGTAGTTTGTTCCGTACGTAAGTAATTCTACATATAATCCGTTTTAAGGGTTTTTAGTTTTGTGTCATATCTTTAGAAATACTTTTTATTTGTTATCGCATAAATACTTTGTTAATCGAAATTATTTGATTAACACATGTTTAATAATAATAAAATGTTGTAATACCATTTTTCTTATTTGTAATTTTGAACACAACTTTTCGGTTAGTATCTTTAAACTTTTTAAGTGATAACTAAATGAAAAAATAAATAAACGGCGTTTTTTGTCTTAATATATTGAAACATACTCAACGTTTCAACTAGTAAACATCTGCAGTCGTCTTCAGGTGCAAAAACCACCTGTAATCTACCTGTAATCTTACTTTTTAAAACTAGTTAATTTTACGTACTGCAATCATCGCTGTCATGCTCTAACGCACATTTCTCTTGTATATAAAAACCCAACAGTAATGTAACATACTCAGTAGTGTTGGGAAATACGGTGATTTTTCGGTAACCGGTGAAACGGTGACAGTGATTTCTAAATCACCGTGAGTAGTGTAAGAGGGGCGAGATCTGTGACTCCCGATGGCACATGCCATCCAGTTCTTGTCCTTCTTTACTTCTTCGGCAATGACCTTGAAAGAACCAGAGGGTTTATGATTAATTCCAAGAATTGATATGAAGAAGATTCTTGGAATGGTAAATGATTCATGTGATGATTCACTTCTTCGGCAATGACCTTGAAAGAACCAGCATAGAGGTTTGTTGAGTATGTGGTTTTTTTAATTCCAAGAATCGATCTTTTGATCGATGATTTCTTCATCTGATGTAAAATTACTAAATCTGATGACATAGTTGTTAAATGCAATGAATAATAAATCAATATTTAAGGACTTTAATATTGATATATTTGTAGAAGATTCAACATATAAATCTATATCAAGATAGTTTTTTGTGCGATTTAAAAATATGTAGGACATCCACCAGCTATACATACATTACAATTGAGTTTATTTTTAATTTTATACATAAGTTGATAGATAAAATTAAATAATTCTTTATCTTTAGGTTTTAAATTGTCTACATTAAATGGTTGAGATACATATAAAATGTTATATTGATAAATAAGGTTAATTATATTATTCATTTTTTTTTATTTTACAGACAGATTAAAAAATTATATTGTTTTTATAAAAAAACAATGAAATAATGTTTATTATACGGAAAGAAGTTGCAAACAAGCAAAAAAATATATTGAATACCAAATAAGTATACCTTTTTACAAGATGGAGCTAAATAAGGTCAATTATTTTATTTATTTATTTTTTAAGAAGTGGAGACGAAGAAGAAGATAAAAATTTATAAAAAAAATTAAAGGTATGTGTCTTGAATGGAAAGATATTGCAAACAATAAACAAAATAAATCTCCTCAACAAAAATGATGCATGTTGTGATAAAATATTTATTTCAGTAATCTAAAATAAATTTTTTTAAAGACGAAGAAGAGAAAAAATTATAAAAAATTAAAATAATGTTTCTTAAATGAAATGAGGGTACAAGTTATAAGAAATTCTCTTATTGTTGCAGTTCTCATGAATAATAATCGTTTTATACATTTTTCTACAAAGTGGACACAATGAACTTAAATTTGTCCATCTGATTAAACATAGCAAATGAAACGAATGTGTACAATTTTCTGGATTAACAAATATATTTTTTTGTCTATAGAAGAGAGACAAATTGAACATTCTTCTTCAGATTCCTTTTT